>PVIR01011904.1:0-26014 GCA_004026965.1 Petromus typicus | reverse complement strand
TTTCTTTTTACTTTTTGAGACCGTGTCTTACAGTATAGCCTGGGCTGGTCTTGAACTTACTCACTGTCCCTTTTGCCTTAGCCTCTTGCTACGATGACGGGCATATGCTACCACACCTCCCCCCTCTTTTTTTCTAGACAGCTTCTTGCTGTACAGTTCAGGTTGGCCTTGAACTAACAGCATAACCCAGTCTGGCGTCACACTCACTGTGATCCTCTTGCCTCAGCATCCTGCGTGCTGGGATCATAGGCATGTGCCACCATACCCATCCCCCTTTCCCTTCTTGACTTTAATCCAACAGAGAACCAAACAGAATTCCTTTTAGGACATCAGTGACTGCCTGTCAGTTGATCCTAATTGAAAGTCTATTTTAGTATTGATTCTCTTAAGTCCAGATTTCATGTCCTAACAGTGCAAGTAAAATAAACTTGACGTGGCTTCTGTTCTTCCATTTCTAAAACAGCAAAACATCCACCCTCCTCTGGCCCAGCCTGTGCCGCCGCACCAGGTTACAGATTGGCTGATAGTGTCTACACCGACAGCGTAAAGAATCAGGAACTGATATGGATTTGGTGCCTCTTTAGGGTCAGACCCTGTGCAGGGTGCTTCACGCCTTCTGTCCTATGTGACATCTCACCCAGTTCTGAAAAGTCATTTCCATCTCACAGATGTTAAAACTAAGGTTCAAAGCATTAAGTCACTTACTCAGGTTTCCCAGAAGCAGCGAATGGCCGCATCGAGTTAGTTCGGTGTCTCAGGCTCCCTGTCTCCAGCACAGTTTACTCAGTCTGAACTGAGTATTGGCCCCCGGCAACCCCCCCAAAATTACACCCTGATATTTTTAGAGTTTGCATATACCTAGAGCAACAGCTCCCTACCTTCCCTCCAAGCCCTTTCTTTTTTCCTATGGGGTCTCTCTCCAGTAAGTAAGATCCAAATAGAGAAATTCAGTCCAGCCCCTAAACATATGAATGAATGAATGAAGGGAAGCCCTTCCAGTAAGAGAAATCACTCATTTTCAGCTCCTGTGCTCATCAATAATCCAGTGGTTGCTGTCAGGACTAATCTGTGCAGTGGCTTCATCAATATTTCAGTTCCTCAGGAGGCCTGTTCCTTAGCAACCACATCACCATTCTCTCTAGGAGGGCTACTGGGCTGTGTGTTCTCTGCGTCTCTGTCCTGTGGGTCTTATCCCTGCCTGCCCTTCTGGCCGATTGTAGCCATTCATGCCAATCCCAGCCAGCAGCTTTGGTCTTCAGAGCCTTATAAGGGGTGATGCTACAAATAAGGAGCGAGGGAAATGCATGTTTGGCACATCATAGTTCTTATAGGCCCACCATGGCCAGGGCAAAGGGACAGAGTATATCTCTTGGGCCCATACCTACTTCTGCTATAGGTCATGGTTTGCCCTTACCTGGGCTTTCCACAGGCGTGGAAAGAGGAGGGCCTCTTGTGCAGGCTCAGGTGCTCTTTTCCTTTGTGGCCCAGGTGCAGTAGAAGCTTGCCTCCTGCATCAGCTGAAACGCCGTGCTGCTGGCTTCCTGCGCAGTGACAAGATGGCAGCCCTGTTCACCAAGGTGGGGAAGATGTGCCCTGTAGCCGGGGAAATTTGCCACAAGGTCCAGGAGCTGCAACAGGTAGAGGGCAGGTGAGCCCTGGGCCTATACCTTCCGACCCTCCCTTCTGCTCTTTCCCTTAGCATTTGCTCCTTCTCAGGACAACCTGCATGAGGACTGACTTCCTGGCCCATGTCTTACATGACTGCTTGGGTGACAGAACAGCCTGAGGATGGGAGTTAGCCCCTTGTGGACTCGAGGTCCTATCCTCCTCAACTCCCAGTGCTAGCCTAGGGAGTCCTGGGCTCCTATCTTGTGGCGCTGGTCCATGTCCCCAGTGGCCCTATCATGGAGTTTACCCCTGAACACTTGCACTCCTGAAGACCTCCCCTACTTTGCAGGAAACCCTCAGGAAGTAGCCAGGAGGCCCTGCGACGCCAGGGCTCAGCCAGCGGAAAAGCTCCAGCCCTCAGCCCACAAGCCTTGAAACATATATGGGTACGAACAGCACTCATCGAGAAAGTTCTGGACAGAGTTGTACAGTACCTAGCAGAAAACTGCAGGTGACTGCCCTGTCCCCCAGCTGGCCCCTTCCTCATCCCACCTCCTGCACAGGCTTCAGTCCCACTGTCTGCATGGTTGGCTATTCCTGACAGTCTAGGCATGCCTTCGTCTTCCCTTTTACCACCCTCAGAGCATAGGCCCCACCACGAGCCCAGGTTTAAAGCTTATCCTCTCCCTTCCCGCTGACTCCCATGAACCTGGTCTTTGTTGGGCCATCCTTTCCTGGTGAGCTTGACTGCCCTGGACTGAGTCCAGGAATCCTGTCAATCACTTTGTCTCCTGGCAGCAAGTTCTACGAGAAGGAAGCATTACTGGCAGACCCTGTGTTTGGCCCAATCCTGGCCTGTCTTCTAGGTGAGCTTGAGAGATTAGAGGCCTATGTATATGGGCCGGTAGGGTGAGGGGCAAATGGTAAGGGAGCCCTGTCTAAGCTAACCATCCCTGTTACCACAGTGGGACCCTGTGCCTTGGAATACACAAAGCTCAAGACAGCTGATCACTACTGGACTGACCCTTCTGCTGATGAGCTGGTCCAGAGGCACCGTATCCGGGGTCCTCCCAGTCGTCAGGACTCCCCTGCAAAGCGCCCAGCCTTGGGGGTGGGTGTTCCTTTCCCTGTCCTTTGTGCTCATTTATCACCAGGCCACACTCATGAGCCTGTAGGGAGGGGAAACTGACCCCAAGCTGGTGGCCACCAAGAAGACCCTTCTCCCCACACTTGAACTTGCAAAAACGCCAAGAGCCCATCCTAGGCACTAAGAGTAGAACAGGGGCCAGAGAGAAAGTGAGCACAGAAGCCCAAGCATTCCCAAGTCCAGAGGCCAACTTACGAAGGCTGGAACTGAGCCACAGCTTTCCTGGCAGATCCGGAAGCGGCATTCTAGCGGCAGTGCATCAGAGGACAGGCTAGCAGCCTGCGCCCGCGAGTATGTGGAATCTCTGCACCAGAACTCCAGGACGCGGCTGCTCTATGGCAAGAACAACGTGCTGGTGCAGCCGGTAGGAAACTTAAGGCCACTTCACTCCCTTCTTGCCCGCTTTAGTCTCCCTTTTCCAAACTGGACATCCCTAGTCACAGTTGTTTCTTTCCTAAGGCTTTTGGTTAAAGCGAGGGACACAGTGCCTCTCCCCACAGTTGCATGACTCATGCCTATCCTGGAGTTGGCAGGTGCTAGAGGTGGCATGTTTCCAGCTAACTGAAAACCAGGCCATCCAGAGTTAGAAATGGCAGCCAGTAGGCAGGGTTGGCTGGCCCAGAACACACCTGGCATCTAGGAAGCTGACAGGGCAGAGCCAGTGGCACCAGGCTACCAGGAGAGAAGATGCCGAGATCTGCCTGTGGCTCTTGTTCTTCGTTCTGCCCAGCCTCCAGCCCAGGTCCTGTCTGGCCTTCCCTGCTCCCACCTGGAGCTCATGCCCATGGGCCATCCCAGGAGCTTCCCTGCCGCTTGTGGTCTCTGTCTTCTGATGTTTCTCCTCCCTATAGAAGGAGGACATGGAAGCTGTCCCTGGCTACCTCTCCCTGCACCAGTCTGCAGAGAGCCTCACTCTGAAGTGGACCCCCAACCAGCTGATGAACGGGACTCTGGGGGACTCCGAGCTAGAAAAGAGGTGGGAGCCTTGGCATTTGTTCTTGGGGACCAGGAAGGGAGTGGAGCTTGATCCCAGGCGGAGGATGGAGAGACTTGCCTTGCTGTGGGTGCCAGGCCTCATTCCTATCCTAATGCCAAGAACCGCAGGGAGAGGCTGCCTGGAGTGGTTCCTAAGTGCCGTCGAGCTGAGCCAAGCCTGGCCATGGAGAGGTCTGCCTGAGCCAAAGCTCTAGGAAGCTGAGACTTAACCTGGCTGTGTGCCATGAGGACACATGGGGCGCAGAGGGACGTGGCTGGCCCGGGCCACTGCTCAGTGATGGCCTCCAGTCTTCAGGATGGTTCCCAGGAGTGGGACAGTCACTTCCAGGGGACAGGAAAGCGAGGCTAACAGTAACGCCCATCTGGTTCCTTTCCAGCGTTTACTGGGACTATGCCCTGGTGGTGCCCTTCAGTCAGATTGTCTGTATCCACTGCCACCAGCAGAGTAAGTTGGCTTGTCAGGGCACGGTGGTGTCGGGCGGGGGCATTTCCTTGCTCCCAGTCACACACAGCGTGGGCCCGTTGGCCTTCATGTTTCTGTCTCACTCCCCTTATTTTATTTGTAATTTTTTGCCATGCCGGGGATTGAACCCAGGGCTTTGTGCATGCTAGTCATGCACTCTGCCACTGAGCTACACACGCAGCCTTCCTGCTGTCCCTAGGAATGCACCTCCTGGGCCACACTCCAGCTTGACTGTCCTCCTAGCCAGTGAGCCATGGTGATGGACGGGGAGGTCTCAAGGAAGGACCTAACCTCACTCGCCCACGTTCATTCTCCAGAGAGTGGCGGCACGCTCGTGCTGGTGAGCCAGGACGGAATCCAGAGGCCGCCACTGCACTTCCCACAGGGAGGACACCTGCTGTCCTTTCTGTCCTGTCTGGAGAATGGGCTGCTGCCTCGAGGACAGCTGGAGCCTCCACTATGGACTCAGCAGGGCAAGGTACCTCAGCATGGAAAGAGGCTGTGGGTGCAGGGCGGTGATGGATGGTTCACCATTCCCCTCCCTTCTTTTCCCACAACATTCTTCGGAGTGGCCTTGGGTGGGACCCCTGGGTGGGATTGTGCCCTGAACAGCCTGACCGCTGCTCCCTCTACAGGGAAAGGTGTTCCCCAAGCTACGGAAACGCAGCAGCATGCGATCCGTGGACGTGGAGGAGCTGGGAATGGGGCGGGCCACAGACTACGTGTTCCGGATCATCTACCCTGGGCACAAGCATGAGCACAGTGAGTGTCCTGGACATTCTCACGCAGGAGAAGAGACACACTCAGGAGGCTGAGCACTATGTCCCCTTGGGAAGGGTGGCGGACAGTGTCCACCAGTCAGGCCAGGTTGAGACAGAGAGTTCATGCTTAGTCTGTCTTCTGGACCTTTATCCCCAGGTCATCTCTTTGAAAATTTGCCTCTCTCTTACCTGGTTGACTTCCCTGCGTCTTCATCACGAGACTCTTTGCTCAGCAGACCAAAGCGTCACTGTACAGGATGCTCCTACTTACCCTTTCGTACCCTGCCCCAGAAAACAAAAATGAAGAGAATAGGCCTAGAAGATGAAGGATTTTCCATCTCTCTCCATCTTTTTTGTTTTTTTTAGATAGGGTCTCGCTTTGTAGTTCAGGCTGGCCCTGACCTCAGCCTCCAACTCACATGACAGCAATCCTCCTGCCTCTGCCTCCCGAGTGCTGGGATTACAGGCATGAGCCACCACGCCTGGCACTGTGGTATGTGGTACTGATTGCTGCTGGGGTGAGTCTCCACACCCAGTATTGTACATGGTTACCAGGGATCGAACCCAGGTCCTTGCATTTGCAAGACAGGTGCCGAAACCACTGAGCTTAATACCTGGCCCCCATCTCTCTCCATCTTCCCCAGAGTGGCCTGGGTGTGGGATCCATGCTTCTGTTCAGACAGTGCAAATTGTTCACTGACTCCCCTCCACCCAGAGCTCCTCCCGAGGCAGCTGCTAATGAGAGGAGTTTCCCTGAAGCAGGAGCTGCATCTGATGGGGGTGATTTGGAGCGTGGACACAAAGAGCTGAGGCCTAACGGGAGCCGGACCCTCCTGGGTTACACTTCCCCTGAGCACACACCCCAGGCCTGCTAAGTCTGTTCATGATTGTACACCCACATCAAAGTTCTCTTTCTGGTCAGACCCCCAGGCTTCTCTGGGTCTAACTCACATTTCTTGTAGAACAGGTCAGAGAATCTACCAGCATAGAGTGCTTACTGTCATTCAGACCACCTGCTTCCTAAACTTCCTAACTGGTGCCAGAAAGTTATCAACAAAGTTATATCTGTGTTAGAAGGCAGATGACCCAGAATGCATATAGAGCCACACCACAAATTACCCCAACAAGATTAGAAAGTACAAAGTATGGGGGATTCCTCTTCACTCCTAGATGTGCCTGGCCAGGGACAACTTTTGCCAAAGTGTGTTTGTAAGCCCTGTATTCACAAGACCAGTGCTATGACTCCTGAGCGATAGGGCCTTGAGCCCTATATTGAATCTCAGGCTTTTGCATGGTTTAGATTCTTTCTCTTGCTCCTGCTTTTCAGTCAGTGGCCTCTCTGAACTCTGGTCACTTCATTTTCAGGACCATTTCTGTAGAAGGCAAGCCAGGGGACCCGGGCCTGAAACTCAGCCTAGTGACTGGCTTCTCAAGGCCAGCTGTGGAGGGAGCCTTGGAAAAACAGAAGGTTGAATTTAGGATCTGAAGAAGAGATTTGGGAGGACTTCAGATTCATTCTAGCCTGTTTGTGTGGGAGTTGAAGAATGAACAAGAGTTATCTGCCAGCACTCATGCGTGCCCAGCCTCGGCTGCCAGCCTGTCCCAAGTAGCCCTTGTCTTACACATTCTGCCCCTCAGTTCTTGTTCTTCTGCTCACCCCTCCTAAGAGCGGAGCTCTGTAGCTGCCTCGCAGCCCCTTCCTCACCTTTTGTACTCTCCCAAGTAATCATCAGAAAGGCTGTCCAATGCCCGCTCCCCCTCTTCTGTGCCTTGCAGGTTCAAGGTGACCCCAGCCTCTGTGCCACTCACCTTAAGGAGGAAGTTGGTTCCTTCTGCTCAGGGACTAGGGTCCTCATGTCTCTGCCTCTCTCGCTATTCTCTTTGAGCAGTCACTATTAACTACCACCACCTAGCGGCCAGCCGCGCGGCCTCGGTGGACGATGATGAGGAAGAGGAGGATAAACTACACGCGATGCTCTCAATGATCTGCTCGCGGAACCTCACAGCTCCCAATCCGATGAAAGGTTTTTATCCCTTCCCTTCCCTAACCTACCTCATCCTCCACCCCAACCCCCTGGGCCAACCTGCCACCCATTGCAGGGGCTCAAACAGCAGTGTTGGCATTAAGGGACTTGTACCCTGGATGGTTTCTTCTGTCAGGAGTCAGATCAGGGAGGACACAAGGAGGTCCAGACAGGAGCTGGCGAGAGGGGACAGTACAGAGCTCCGGCTCTGGCTCTGAGGAAGGGCTTCCCACAGAGAGGAGAGATGAGTTACAGAGAGATGCGGGGCCTGACTGCCTCTCTAAGCCCCTCTCCACCCTTGGAGGTTAGTGCGGGCAAATGGTAGGCAGAGTTCTTCTTTTCTTCTACTGCTAATTGGAGAGGCCTGCCTTAGCCCTGTGCTTCTGATTCTGAGTTTAACAGAAAGAGAACAAGAGGTAGCAGGCCCTTCCTTGGGCAGACATCGGGACTGGAGAGGTCAGGTGAGAGGGTAGGGTATCACTGGAGAGACCCCACAGTTGAGCTCCAGCAGAGGTGACTGATACTCCAGTGTGAAGTCTAGAAATAACTGCAGCGGGTGTCCAGGAAGGGACACAGGCTGGGGGCACAGCGAGGTGGACGCCTGCACTCCATGTGCTGCTTGTTCACTATTATTTTGAGCGAGTATCTCACCTTCCCAAAGCTCGGTTTCCCATCCACGCCAGACACTGTTTCCTGGTTTCAGGCGGGTGTGTCGGCACCCTCACGGACCGAGCCCACAGTTACAGGCCTCTCACCGAGCTGACCCAGCACGGTGCCTGCAGCCCCTCGGTGCTCCTGTGCTCCCCTCCATCTTTCTTAGCACAGAACTGAACTGGTAAGAGTGAAGCCCACTCTTTGGAGAGCTGCCAGTCTGGGGCCCTGTGAGAGCCAGATGGGGCGCTTGAGGAAAGGTGGGTCGAGGAGGAGTCAGGCCAGCTCCATGGAGCTTAGGGAACTTCCCATCTCTGCCCATTTCTGTAGAGAATTGCTTTCCCCTTTTCCCTGCCTGCACAGAGGAGCTTAAGATTATACTACCTCCCTACTCCTCCATAGAATTCTGCCAAGGACCTTAGTTCTTTAGCCCAGCAGTAATGACGAGCTTTTCCATCCTTGGCAGCCACCCCCTTCCTGCCACCTGCCTCCCTGGGGCTTGCCATCTTTCCTTCCCAACTGTCCCAACAGACGTCTATAGGCCAGGCACAGCCAAGGACATACTACTTCTTGTATTTATTGCCCGCATACATGGCTGCCACGTATGTGGTTCCTTGCAAATTTGGACTTGGGTCCTCCACTTATTTATAGTCTAACTGACTGAATACTATGGTTGAGTTTTGCAGCGGGGGCCCAGCGAATGCCTTTTTGCCCTATGAACTGGCAGCCAGGCTACAAAGCAGAGGGCTCCACAGAGCCCTTGACTGGCAGACTTGGCAATAGGAAACTCATTCCAGACTAGTCTTAGAGCTGAGTCTCCCAAGAGCAGAGACGTCTAGGCCAGCAGAAACCAGAGGCCACAGGATTGAGCTGGGCATCTTTTGGAACTTGGGATAGACTGACCTACTATGCAGCCCTTGGAAGCCGAACACTTAGAGAAGAGGGGGAGGCATGACAACAGAAGCTGCAGGTCACTGGGGAGACCCGAGGGGGTGGAGAGCCCCTTCTCCACTCCAGTCCATAATGACAACACTGTTGAGTCCATTCTGCTAGCTGTTGCTTTTCAGGCCTGCAACATGCTTGACTTGTGCATGTCACTCAAGTGGCGGGTGTCCAGATTCCCCCACCCCTCCTCCTCCCTCTTCCGGCTGCCTCCCCCAGAGAGCAGAGATGCTGTTCACTCTAATTCTGCTCCAGGCCAGGCACCTTTCACTCAGAGTTTTAGGGGCTGTGGGGTTCACCCACACTCATCGTGTCCTTTACACTTTCCTCATGCTCAGAGGAGAGAGTCAGAGTCAAAGCTGACCCAGTAGACACCCCCATCCAGCCTGCTGCCCCTCACCCAGTCACTCCGGAGCTCCAGCTGCTGCACTGGGTTAATTCAGACACACAGTGTTCCACGCTGGCTGGTTCAGCTCCTTCCTGGAGAATTAAGGTGAAGAGCATTGACCCAGGCTTGGTTGGGCCCTGCTTTCTGGCATGAGCTTATCTCCCTCCTGCCTCCTCCCCCATGCCCTCTGCATCTGCCACCCTTCCTGCCTGCCTGCTGCCTGCCTGGCTGAGTCAGCTCCTGCCCTGGCTCCTTCCAGAGCTGGCCCCTCTCCTGCCTGCTGCAGAGGCATGACCTGGGCTCCTGTCCCACCCCAGCTGCAACTGTTCCCTCCTTCTCTTCTTCCCAAAGTCTCAGGCATGGCTTGCAACCCCCCACTCCCAGCGCCGAAGCCCCTCACTGAGTGTGATCCCTTAATTTGCCTCCCGGTGGAGCTGAATGGCCAGATGTATCCCAGCTTCGGGTCTGGGGATCCAGGCAGAGCGGCCCCTGAGGGAAGGGGAAGGGACTGAGCTCCCTCCTCCCCTCCAAGGCACACTCAGAGCTGGAGCTTGACTTGTAGAAAAAACAAGGCTAGCCCTGCCCCAGACCATGTAGACCAGGGTTTAGGCTGAGCTCAGGCCATAAGAGTCACCTGGAAGAAGGTCCTCAGCACACATGTTCTGTCCTCATTTTTCTTCGCTCTTCTCTGCGCTCTCTCCCTCCCCCCTGGCATCATCCCTAGTCCTTTCACTTCCTGCAGTCACTGTGCTTCATCTCTGTGGCCCCCTTGACCTACCAGCATCCCCCTGAGGAATATCCTGTCTCACTTGGGCCGTGAAAACTCTCCAGGGGCCTTGAGTTCGGACCCACATCAGCAGAGCTGGTTGTGAAAGCTGCAGTGGTGTAGACTGTCCATGTTTTGCGGCTGCACGTTCATCTATAACTGCCGTGCTAGGTGGTGGGCTGTGTGACCAGTCCCTGACCCCATGGTCCCTGGCAGCCCAGGGGACTCCACCCTCCTTACAGCTCACCTTCGAAAAGCTGCCATGCCAAGTGCAGTCGCATTAGGCTGCAGCGTGTCTAACCCTGGCAGGGAGCACTGTTTCCACTTAACCACTGGCCACCAGATCTAGAACCCCTCAGAAGATCAAGGGCTCAGGGATCCCTTGGGGGCTTTGATCACTGGAGGCTCTGTGTGGGGGTTGGGGGATGTCACAATTTGGGGGTTCCAAGCACCTACATGGGCATCTCAGAGTTTGCCTAAGAGAACCAAGCCGAGCCCTTAAAGGTTGGATGGACTGATGGCAGTTGCAGGAGCTCAGCTTTTGGTGTTCCTTCTCTTCCTCCTCTTACTCTAAAATAACAAGTGTCACCCGGTAGTGAGATGGAGGTAGGTGGACACAGTCACTCAGTCAAAATACGTAATCACACATAGAAAAGACAGCCCTCTCAAAGCTTGGTGAAGGCTGGGAAATAGCATTTCCATCTAGGCTCTGACCCAGGCTGGCACCACCCTGGAGGTTTTCCACCAATGTATGACTTCAGGCGGCAGCTCAGGGCACAGAGGTGGGCATGCTGCAGGGTGCCTGAGGGAGGAGGCCAGCCAGGTGTTGACCACAGCCCCTTCCTGCCCTCAGATGCCGGTGATATGATCGAGATGCAGGGATTTGGGCCGGGCCTGGCAGCCTGGCACCTGGAGCCCCTGTGTAGCCAGGGCTCCTCCTGCCTCTCCTGCTCCCCCCGCGGCTCCCCTTATGCAGCTCCCGGCCAGTGCAGCTGCATCCCTGACCGGTGAGTGGAAGGGCCTGGAACACCCATTTCTCATTCTTGTGTCCATCCATGTGTTCATCCATCTGTCCTATAAACTGTGTTAGTTACACCACAGGGTGGCATCAAGAGTTGGGCAGAGTTGGGTTCATATTTCATTTGTGTTAGCTGTGTCACATTGGCAAGCTGCTTTGTCTGTAGGAGCCTCCATGTTTCTGAGTCTGTTTTCTTAGCTGTAAAGTGGGGTTACAACCCCAGCTTTCTCAGGCCCTTGTGAAGACTCACAAATGCCTCAGTTGGCCTGTGGCTGCACACAGTAAGCACTCCTTTCCGTGTACAAACAGATTGTGCTGTCAGGCTGAATCTCCAAGGATACTCCACACATAGCAGGGCACCAGCCACATGCAAGGACCATGTGAGCGGTCTATGTTAGAGGCTATTCCCCAGGTGCTCACCTGTCACTTTGTTTTTTAGCCTGTCATTGCTGGTAACCCAAAGGAAGTGTTCTGTATTTTCAAATGAGGAACCAAGATTCACAAAGGCAAAGTTAGCTGCCCGAGGTCCCTGAGTAGTTGGGGCCAGGGAAAGCCTGGCCAGTGCTGATGGTGACTAGCAAGGACAGGAGCCCGCTGACAAGTCACCAGGCTACAGATCCCCCCCCCATCTTCCCAAGTGCCTCACCTGTCTCCCATGCCAGAATGTCCTCGTCATCTTCCCTCCAGTGGCCGTGACCCCTGGACTTCTGAGCCAGCTTGTTTCCACAGGTTACCCCTCAGGCTGCTGTGTGAGAGCATGAAGAGGCAGATCGTGTCCCGGGCCTTCTATGGCTGTGAGTGTGCGCTGAGGTGGGCTGCGAGGGGCTGGCCGTGGGGAGCACTTCAGTCATGGCCTCCTGGCTGCCCACCACAGGGCTGGCCTACTGCCGCCACCTATCCACGGTGCGGACCCACCTGTCAGCGTTGGTGCATCACAACATTATCCCACCCGACCGGCCCCCCGGGGCTTCAGGAGGCCTCACCAAGGATGTGTGGAGCAAGTATCAGAAGGACAAAAAGGTGCAGCTCTGTGGTTCAGAAACCAGAGGCCAAGTCAAGGGCTGGGTGGGCAGCAGTTGTACACATCTGTGTGCTGTGGGAGCAACTTCTGCAGCCTAAGTGGGCACGGGAGGTACAATACAGTAGAGGATGGGGTTGACAGGCCAGGACTGATGTCCATGAAGTCACTCACATAACAACAGAATCTCACATGACCAAGGTCTGGGGTGTCCGTAGGAAGGGACCAAACTGGGGATTCACTGTACCACTGCATTGCTCTGTGACCTTGAACAGATCTTTGCCCCTTTCTGGGCTCTATTTCCTGCCCCATGAGCAGGCCAGGTGTACCCTGGGGCACTGGAAGACACAGCTCCCCCAAAATAGGGTTTTCAATGGCATGGGCTCACATGTCTGGGCCACAATGACCATGGGGCCTGCACAGTCTTTCCCCCTGGGCCCTTCAGAACTACAAGGAGTTGGAGCTGCTGAGGCAGGTTTACTATGGAGGCGTGGAGCATGAGATCCGCAAGGACGTCTGGCCCTTTCTGCTTGGTCACTACAAGTTCGGCATGAATAAGAAGGAAATGGAGCAGGTAAGGGGAGCCTGTTCCCATAGGGTGAGGGATGGGGAACAGGGCCGAGGGACTTCATGAAGAGGGCCTCAGAAGTCTCAGCCCCTTTCTAGTCAAAAAGAAACGTGGCAGAGGAAGATGGTGGCAGAGTCCCTGTGGTGCACCCTCCCCCATGGTCATGGTGTGGTCTGAGCACAGGTGGATGCAGCCGTGACAGCCAAGTACCAGCAGGTGTTGGCAGAGTGGAAGGCCTGTGAGCTGGTGGTGAGGCAGCGGGAGCGGGAGGCCCACCCAGCCACGCTCACCAAGTTCTCCTCGGGCAGCAGCATTGACAGCCACGTGCAGCGCCTCATCCACCGAGACTCCACCATCAGCAACGATGTGAGCCAGCTGGCCGGAGGGGAAGGGACCTGGGGTGGGGCCAGGAGCCTTTAACACACAGGAGGCCTGAGCACCAGCCTGACCTCTGACACTAACTGGCATGGGAGCCCTGGAAAAGGCTTAACGCATCTGTGTCTCACTTTGGTCAGCTGAGAAGTGGACGCGTGCTGCCCTGCAGCCTGCTTCTCCGGCTGCCACGGAACTCAGATGAGACAGTTCTGATGGACTTCTCTTCCTTGTCAGCAGACTGGCAGGGAAAGATGGGTGTCCGGGATGTTGGGAAGTCCTAAATTTAGGGGTGCTAGCAACAGGCACCCCTGAGTTCAATCCTGGATCCACTACTGACAAAAAGAGTATCTCTGGGCAAGAATTTTACCTCCTGCTTTCCAGTTTCTTGCCCAGAGTGAACACTGTTTTGAGTATTATCCCTTTCCCTACATGGGCCAGTAAGGAAGAAATCCGGGGACTGGGTAGGGCTAAAGATGTTTCTTCCTTCACCCAGAGCTTTGTCCCACCTGTTCAGTTGGGTCCCCCGCCAGCTTGGCAGCTGGTGTTGACTGCAGTGGGTGGGAATGGGGCTGTGAAGAGAATTCTCCATCCCGCTGCATTCCAACCCGAGGGCACGAGGGCCTGCAGGAGGGTCCTGGAGCACAGCTGAGAGCCGCCATCTGTTCACTCCCGCCAGGTGTTTATCTCTGTGGATGATCTGGAGACTCCAGGGCCTCAGGCCTCTGAAGACGCCAGACCAAAGCCTGAGCAGGACTCAGGAGCCGGGACTCCAGGCACCGCCATGGTGGAACAGCAGCAGTCAGTGGAGTTTGACTCTCCAGACTCCGGGCTGCCGTCCTCCCGAAATTACTCCGTGGCCTCAGGCATCCAGTCCAGCCTAGATGAGGGCCCGAATGTGGGTTTTGAGGAGGATGGCACTGGAGAGGAAGGCTCGGATGGGCTGGCGTCTGCAGCCCACACTTTTGCTGAGCCCCGAGATCCCAGCCAGGAGAAGACTCTGCAGGCCAGCGAGCTGGAGGCAGGCGGGGAGCTGGCAGCTGTGTGTGCCGCAGCCTACACTGTACGTGGACGTTGCCCAGGCGTTGTTCCCGGAGCCCTTTCTGACATGCTAACACTTGGGGACAGGTTGCAGGGTAGACAGAGTGCTCTGTCCTGGAGGGAATATCGGGCCTGGCTCTGGGCATCCCCAGACCATGCTGTTCTCACCGAGCCCTGGGTTCCCTGCCTGGCTACATTTCTTCACATGGTTACCACCTGCTTCCCTGTCTAGGAAGGGGCTGGCCAGCCTCCCTGCTGAGGGCAGTCCTCTCTTTCAGATAGAATTGCTGGACACCGTGGCCTTAAATCTGCACCGCATAGACAAGGATGTCCAGAGATGTGACCGCAACTACTGGTACTTCACTCCGCCCAACCTCGAGAGGCTCAGAGACATCATGTGCAGGTGCCAGCCTTTGGGGGGCTCTGGAGGGGCAGGCAGGACCCCAATTGCTCTGTGAAGGATTCTGTCCAGCAGACAACCTGCTGCTCATGGAATCACACATGGCACCTTCTGTGGGGAAGACTCCCAGCCGGGCCCCTCAGCCCTCCTCCCAGAAGTGTCTGGGATTCCTGCCTCAGCCACACTTCTTCAGGAAGCCTGAGCTGTCTTTCCTGCTGTGCCCTCATACTGAGATGTGATGCCCTCTGAGCACTGTCCCTGGGCCGTGAGCACCTCGAGGGCAGGGGCCATAATAACCCAGTCTCTGTCCGAGTGTCCTGGAAAGGCCGACTTGGACGCACCAGGCTCCTCCAGGGCCGCCTCTCCAGGGATCCCTGCAGGGAGGACAGAGTGCTGGTGCACAGCCACAGTGACTGTCCCCGACATTTCAGCTACGTGTGGGAGCACCTGGATGTGGGCTACGTGCAAGGCATGTGTGATCTGCTGGCACCTCTCTTGGTCGTCCTTGACAACGGTGAGGGATGGAGAATGGAGGTCCCCACAGTGAAGTGGGACTGAGCTGACAGGCTGGAAATAGGAGAAGATGGTGAGGTGTGGGTGGGTGGGAATGCAAGCCAGCCTGTCTCCTGCCGCCTCACTCCTGTCTCCTTGCAGATCAGCTGGCCTACAGCTGCTTTAGCCACCTCATGAAAAGGATGAGCCAGAACTTCCCCAATGGGGGCGCCATGGACACCCACTTTGCCAACATGCGGTCCCTTATCCAGGTGAGGTCTGCAGCCACCCACACAGGCCCTTGACTGCTAGGTTTGCCCATCAGCCACAGGGAAGCCAGGAAATATTCCAGAATGTCTTCCATTCAAAAAGCCATCATTACCTGTGTTACAAATCAAGGCGTACAATGAGTGTGCTGGCAATGATCACCAGAAGCTCAGAAATTGCAAAAAGAATACAGCCCAAAGGGAGGTGTGGCAGTAGAGTGCGGCCTCCTGATAGGACCTCCCCGGGCCTGGTGGGTGAAGCTGAGGGCAAGGCAGCCTCAGATCAGTCTCTCCCTCTTGCTCCATGAGATCCTGGACGCAGAGTTGTTTGAGCTGATGCACCAGAATGGAGACTACACGCACTTCTATTTCTGCTACCGCTGGTTCCTGCTGGATTTTAAGAGAGGTGAGAAGCGTGGTAGGTCATGGGGTGGGTTAGGGACAGTGGGAGATCCCTCTTCCCCTTAACTGTACCTTACAGTGTGCTGGGAGCTTTGAAAAGCTGCCGGTGCCCTTCTCTACCGAGCCCCAAACACTGAGGCTGCCTGGGCATATGTATTAATTTTTGGTTGTTGGTTTGGTTTTTGAGACGGGGTCTTGATTTGTAGTTCAGGGTGGCCCTAGACTCACTGTCTAACCCAGACTACCCACAAACTCATAGCAGTCCTCCTGTCACTGCCTCCCAAGTGCTGGGATTACATGCATGAGTCACCATGCCTGGCATGGTGGTAATTGGTTACCAGGGATCGAACCTGGGACCTTGTGCATGCTAGGCAGATCCTGGAACCACCGAGCTAAATTCCTGGCCTTCCTTTTTTTAGTAGTTTTTTTGTTTTTTTAAATGGTGCTAGGGATAGAGCTGGACACTGTGAATGCCAAGCAAGCGCTTTATCACTGAACCACACCGTTGGCATGACACGTGTTCTCAAAAGAATGTGAAATGATTCTGTAGTGCACTCAGCATTCACAGTCACCACACTAATAGGTGATGGTTGAGGAAACTTTTCAAACCAAATTTTCCCAAGCACAAAAAATAGAATTGCTCTAGGGAAGTGAAGGGCTGATACAGAGTCTGCAGGAACTAGAGAGAAATGGGAGAGGCCTTAGTCATTCTATTCATGTTTTGTTTTGTTTTGTTGAGACAAGGTCTCACTATGTAGCTCAGACTGTTCTTCAATTCTCTATCTAGGGCAGGCTAGCCTCAAACTTGCAGTGATCCTCCTGCCTCAGCCTCCCAAGTGCTGAGATAACAGCACAACCAGTGAGAACACCCACTCTTGAACTAAGGTCTAGGTAGTCAGGAGAGTCCCACAGCTTGGCTGCTGGAGCTCTGTCCCCCACTTGGCTCTATCCAGAGACCGGTGGGCAGCCAGGCTCAGCCTTAGAGCCGGCCCTTGCTGTCCCCAGAGCTGCTGTACGAGGATGTGTTTGCTGTGTGGGAGGTGATCTGGGCAGCCAGGCTTATCTCCTCGGAGCACTTTGTCCTGTTCATCGCCCTGGCCCTGGTGGAGGCCTACCGAGAGATTATCCGCGATAACAACATGGACTTCACGGATATCATCAAGTTCTTCAATGGTATGAATGGGCCCGCCCCTCCCGGCTGCACTGGTGGAGGCATGGGGCCCTGCACACCTGGCCTGAGCAGAATTGGAGGGTTCTCAGGAGTACCCGGGTCCCTTCACTTTAGGCAGGATGTCAAGAGCCCAGCAGGTGGAAACAAAGCAGAGTAGTTAGCCACAGGGTCCCTCCCTCACCTACTATCCCCTCTCTGGGCCTCCCTGAAATTATCGCTCTCTCCCAGAGCGGGCCGAGCATCACGATGCCCAGGAGATCCTGCGGATTGCCCGGGACCTGGTCCACAAGGTGCAGATGCTCATCGAGAACAAGTGAGCACTGTGGCTCGGAGCAGCAGCACGGAGAGAAAGCCTGGCCTCAGGCCCCCAGGCTCCAGCAGGGAAACGTTAAAGGGCATCACAGCCCAGACTGCCCCATCCCCAGACGACCCTGCCTGCCCAGTCGTGTTCCTAACAAAGTGAGTGTGAGCCTGGGCTCTGACTCCAGGCAGAGCTGGCCCTGTGCGGCGCACTGGGGGCCAGGATGCCCTCAGATGAGAGGAGCCGGCCTTAGGGAGCAGCAACCCTCGGGGACACCTGTTGTATTCCCCTCACAGCAACTGGGGATGGCCCCACTGCCACCTACAACCTCAGCCTGGGCTGTTCCTGATGCTTCTTGAGCAGCCTGGGGCCTGTAAGCCTAGCAGGGGCTACAGCGGCCAGGGCCCCACCCCGTGAGAGTAGTGTCAGGCAAGGAGCTCTGTGCTGTATGTCTCCTTTGCCGCCATGTGGGCATGGATCCTGGGAGCTGGGGTCTTGGGTGACCCTCCAGGCCCTGCTGGAGATTTGGGGCGGTCGGATGTAGGCCCTGGGTGGGAGCAGCCCATCTCAGCAGCACCGCCACTGCCTCTGCCTGACCGAGATGATGCCATGCACTTGCCCCGCTGCACAGAACACCCATATGTGTTTGCACAGTGTCACTTTCCCAGCCTGCCCTTGTTTTATGTGTTAGGTGCACCCCTAAAACTCTGTAAAGGACACTTTGGCTGGTTGGGTGATTTAGAATGCATTGGGAGTCCAGGGTGACTCTCGGGGACGCCCTCCGAGCTGTGGGGCAGCCTGTTGCCTGTCCCAGGCGACTGCTAAGTCCCTGGCACAAAGGGAGTAGAAGATGCCTGTGTCTCCTCCATTGTCCCTGCTGAGAAGCAAGGCCAGCCTTGTCTTCCATGTGCCCCTCGGGTGCTGAGGCGCCCAGGGACCTGGAGTCTCCTGGGAGAAGCCACACTTGCAGGGATGCCTGGAGGGCTCCAGCTCCTGACCCAAAGCCTAGGCATGCTGCTTGCCATCATCCCCTCTGCCTCTACATCCCAGCACACTCCAGACTAAGCCCCCCGGGCCTGAAAGCCACACCTGGGCTTGTGACCTGCCCAGCAGTCACCAAGGTATGCAGACTTCCTGCCTCTGAGAAACATGAGCAAGGGCCCTGCAGCCCTCCCGCGTCCAGCACACCCTTCCCTGCCCGGGCACTGCGTGGCCTTTTTGGGGCCAACCCACCCCATGCCCACCCCTACTGTCCATGAGTCCTTCGCCTCCACCAAGCACAGGTGGCCATTGTGTGCCTGCCTTAGTGACTCAGTGGTTTTGTGAGGAGCAGAGTGTATGTTTTTGCCTCAGAAACTATACTCTTCAGTGTAATAAACTAATAAACACAGCATTTGGCAAAGCTTGAGACTCTGAGGTGTGCTTGGGGCCCAGACACTAGATACTGAGTTGCAGTGTACTGGGGAATTCTGTTCACCCCACAGCGAGACGCAAGGGGGTCAGCTCCAGAGCAGTGATGGTAAACAGAACCGAGGTTCCCAGGAGAGGGCGCCTCGTCTCCAGGCAGAATAGCTGGTTCTCAGTGCTCGGGGTGGAGCTCACTTCAAAGCCATGGCTCCTCTCAGACAGACTAGGTCCTCTCCAGCTTGTAGAGGACAGCAGGTCCCCATCCTGCCCTGACCCCTACTTACCTGCCCTCCTGGGCTTTGGCTAGGAATGACAGGAGCCTCCTGGCCCCGGCCTGCATCCACATACCCCCCCCCTCTGGAAGCGGCTCCTGTTAACCCTTTGAGATGGCTGGGTGAGGTTGGGCTCCTGGGTGTCAAGAGACATCAGACCCTCATTAACAGGGGGAAAGGACCCAGCTGTAATAGATCCCTCCTCCCCCTGCCCTCCCTCACCCTGGAGAGTACAGCCCCACTCATACAGCATGTTTCCTGGCTCCATAGAACATTGGTGTTCTGGGCATTCGAGCCTGTTGGAAATTCAGAAGATCCCAGCCCACGGCATGGCCCTAGGAGGCTGCCCTGGGCTCTTAGAACACTGATGGCCCAGAAACCAGCTGACAGGGACCTCTGGGGCCCGAGGTTTGATAAGGGGAATACTCCCTATCCCTTACCTGGTTCTGTGGCCCAGAGGAATCAATTTCTTTTACTGTGAGCACCTGGAAATTTATCAAAAGGCTTGGATAACCTAGCCTAGGAGTGGCTAGGCTCTGTCATGCCTCTCCTCCACCCAGACCACAGGGAATCCCACAGCCGAGATGATGGGGAGGCAGGGGCGGGGGGTGATCTTGTGGGTAGCAAGGAGTAGGAAGCATGGTGGGCGTGAGAAACACCCCATCTGGACAAGGACACACCCCAGAAAGCCCTCCGGCAGACCAGGGAGCCAGTAAATATAAACAACTGGATTCCTAGTTGGGATTTTTACTTTCTGTTAATTACCCTGACCACAGGCCCCTCTTCCGCAGGATCCAACCGTACCTGTGGTATCCTTTGCATACAGGGAACGGGGCTGCACCTGCCCTGAAGCTCTGGCCGCAGCTCCTCAGTAGCACTAGGTCATTACCGTCATGGCAGAGTCTTCATCCTCGTCTCCAGTGCTGGACACAGTTACCAGCTCTGAGTGGGCACTCAGGGTTTAGTCTAACCAGAATCTTTCTTTCCCTTGTTGTGTTGGGAAGTGTCCCAGCTCTTCCCAGAGTCTCCAGCAGAGGGAGCCCGCATCTCACAAGTGAAAAGGGTGGGTGCAATGGTGGTGCCCTGGGAGAGGTCTATGGCTGATCTTCCTTAACCTGGGCCTGTGCCACAGTAAAATTCCAAGACATTTGTACCCACTACTTCCTCCCTTCAAGGTAAATCTGTGATGTCCACCTCAGGAAGATAGGCAGTCGGCTCTTTGCTGGGACTGAGGTCAGGGAGGAGCCAGACTTACCTATAACCAGGCTCAGCTAATTGCTCCCGTGCCCCACCCCCCCACCAGCCTGCAAGGGGCTAGAATGGGCAGACAGGATGCAGCTGTGAGCCAGTGGTCTTCCAAGCTCTCCCAGGAAACATGGCTCCCTGGCCTCTGACCTCCAACTTCTTCCTCTTCCTTGAAAGGACAGCTGTGCAGAGCTGGTTGTGGTGGCTTACGTGCCTGTAATCCCAGCACTGGGGAGACTGAGGCAGGAGGACTGTCCATGACTTCAGGGCCAGTTTGGGCCACATAATGAGTTCAAGGGCAGCCTGAGTTACAGAGAAGGACCCTGTTTCAAAGGAAAAGACAGGAGAGCTTTTTGGACCAACACCCCTCACCCCCAACTTCCACACTTATCATGACTACAAGCAGCAAAATGATCTCTCAACTTCTGTGCCCAGATCCTGGCTTCCCCCTTGGTCCCTTACGGCACCCCACATGGGTGCCAAGGGCCAGGGGGCCATTTATGCATCAAGGTGAGATCTGACCAGTTCATACCAGGCCCCAGGCAACCATGTGACTACCAAGTCACTGGGCTACCTCAAACCTGCTTCCTTATCAGCCCAAATGGGCTAGCTCTTGGCTTATTTACTCCACTGAGCTGTTAAAGATGAAACAAGATAGTATTTATAGAAATTGTTTGAGGAAGTATAAAGCTTTGCAAACACACAGGAAAGACTAGAACTCAGTCTGAGTTTGAGCCATAAGAATCAGAAAAAGGCAGTCTGAAGTCCTTTTCTAGAACTTTCTGCCTATGACCCCCAAACATCTTGGTCTAAGGTCATCTGTCGGGCTGTCCCTTCACGCCTCTGTCTCCTTTTTACAATAAAATGACCCAAAGGCTGCGGGCTGCAGCTCCATTTCCAATTTCAGTGCAGGTTTATTTCAGCTTTATATTTTATTCCAGGCAAGTGCTTATTACATGGATAGTATTCATGTCTCAATACCTAAAGTCTTGGAGCATGAACAGCCACTAGAATACAGTTCAATAGTAAAAATACAATATATACAAAATTAGGGTTTTTGTAGTTTGTTTTTTTTTTTCCCACACAGCAGATGTATCCAAACACATAAAAATCTCTACAGTCTGGGGTCGCTACAGTTTATATTTCAGGAAACGGAGACACAGTGACCGAGTCCTCACTGTAAACAAGGGCCACCTCTGGGGGTTAGGGATGGGACCCTGGGATGGGGGGAGAAGCAGCTGTTTCCAGACAGCAGGGGTTCTGGTGACCCAACTACACTCCAGGCAATCCCTGCCCTTCTTTGGCCCCCCAAGGAACCACCCTCCCCCTCCCCCCGAGGTAAGGCCTCCCAGCCAGTGAGCCACTCTGAACACCAAGGTTAACTACAAGCATGAGAGGTTAGGTTGTGTGTGTGTGTGTGTGTGTGTGTGTCCCAGGCTGGAAGGGCTAGGGAGGGAAGGACCAGGTGGTCCCACAGGGTGAGGACAAATATGGTCCTAACAGCTCTCAAAGGGGAGATGCCCAAGGAAGGGCAAGAAGGTGGCTGCCCACTTGGGCACACAGCATCACAGCATTCACAAACAACAAAAACAACAGCAACAACACCCATGTCACCAATCTGGACATAGTCATTCGGCACTAGATTTGGAGGCCCCCACTTGGGGGGAGGGGCAGGGAGACCAGGTGGATGATGAGGTATCTGTGCGGCCCGAGGGCAACTGGCCAACACTTGGTGGTTTGAACTCTGGAACTGGCCTCAGGACGCAGGGAGAGGTGAAGAGGGGCAGGCGGGTTCCCCAAAGTGCTCTGGCTGCAGGCACCAGACTGCTCTCCATTGTCACGGGGACGGGGAACCGGCCCCCAGAGCCGAGGTGTCAGTGGAGGCAGCTGCAGCTGCAGGAAGGCAGCCAGCTTGGGGGATGAGGTTGCTAGGCTGGGGCGCAGGGTGGAGACCTCATCTTGGGCTGCCCTTTTGCCACCACAGGGAGACAGACATCCCCTGGGAGGTCTCCAGGAGCAGGAACTGGGAGTTCTAGGCCTCTAAGGAGTACTTACTTCAAGAGAAAACGTGTTCAAGACTTCTGCTGGCCTCCCTAGTGCTCGCCAGCAGGGCACTCCAGAGGATCTTAGTTCTCCCCTCCCGGTCCCCCTGCCTACCTCTCAAAAAGTGCAAGCGCCACATCTAGAACACTGGCTTCCTCCCCCTACACCGAAGGCCACTGGTGAGTGTCCAGTGGGGAGCTGAATGTGCATGCGTGCTTGTAACTGAGTGTGTCTGACACAAGGCCACTTGTAATAAATATCCACATAAAAAGCCAAAGCAGTCTGCAGAGGCAAGGACCACAGCAGCCCCCAGGACAGAGGCCCTCACTTCCTACTCAAGCTCGACCCTGTCTTTGATCCAGCTAAAGCCCTCTCCCTTTCACAAGGGAGGGACCCTCACACCTGCCCACTGCAGACACAGGGATCTGGGAAAGGGGGTGACAAGCAGAGCATCAGCTGCTCCCCTTGGTAACTACTAGCTTTGGCCCAGCTCCCTCCTCTGCTGGCCTCCAGGGCCTGTTTGGGGAGGGGCTCGGGGCTTTGGCCAAGCACCTGCATTTTAACCTCCTGATGTCTCAGCAACGTGGCTTCTCAGCTCCCAGGGTTGGGCTGGAGGAGAAGTGCTCACGCCGCCTCATTCCATGGGGAAATGGGCCACGCAGAGCAGAAATCGGGGAGCCAGGAGAGTGAACACCAGACAGCACCTCATCACTTCCTCCTAGAAGTGAATGCCAAGCCCAAGGACCAGGACACCCGTCTGGAGCAGTGCCCCTCCCAGGCCAGGCCCAGGCTTCGGGGACGGTTGGGAGGGACAGCCGAGCCTGACCTTCCCCAGCCTCAACCTCAGCCTGTCCTCAGGAGGCCAAGAGCCCAGCAGCGGGCCTTGGGAAGCTTGCCAGCGGCTTGGGCTTTACTGTTGGTAGAGAACTGTTTTAAGTAGCTTCTACTGTAACAAATCACAGTGACTGCGAGAGGGTCGGGGGTCCCAGGGCTGGGCACCCACCTCTCTGGGCAAAACTCCAGCCCAGCCACCTCCTGGGATCTGTCACCGGTACTCGGGGCAGGACGCCTCCTCATGCCCGTCTCCACCCAGCCTTCCTCTCATCCAGAGGCTGGGAGGACACTGGAGCCAGAGGGGGCGCCGGGCACTCAGTCACCTCACCAGATGCAGCTATAGCAGCAGCAGCAGCAGCAGCACAGGAAGGAGGGCAGGGTAAGGAGAAGCCAAGGAACGTGACGCCACTTCGCACTTATTTCGGGGTACAGGGTAGGGAGGCAGGAGTGGCAATGGGAGCTGACATCAGGCTGAACAGGTGGCACGTCCACGAGTGTCTTCATCAGTCATTGTCAAGTCCTGGTGCAGCAGGGTGACCCCTGCCCTGCACCCAACTCCCTGGGGGCCCCTCCCTCCCCTGGCTCAGTCTCTGCACCCCTTTCCCCTAGGAGGCTTGGGGGTGGTGCGGGGGGGGCGGGCATGGGCCTGGCTGGAATGTGTGGAGCTGGTGGGTGGGGGAGTTGGGGGCAGGTCCCCTCCCCGCCCCCACTGGGGGGCTCTGAGTGGCCTCATCCTCAAGCCAGCTTGAGCGTGCTGACTGGGAAGGAAGGCATCGTGACCATGGTGACAGGGTTGAGCACTGTCTGGCCCACCAGCTGGGGGTGGTGCACCACCTGGGCCCCCACAGCTGGCTTCGCCATGACGGTGGCTGGGGGGCCCAGCCCGGCTGTGCCATTCACTTGCTGGTGTGAGAGTGTGTGGGCAATGTGGCTCACTGCTACGGGCTGGCTCACTGCCACAGGCTGTGGGTACAAGGGCAGCTGGGAGCCAAGGTGGGCCACATGGTTGAGGGTGGCAGGGTGCACTGTGATGTGGCCAATGGGGGGCGTGGCAGGTGCCAGCTGCACAGCAGGGCTGGGGGCCGAGGGGGCGATGTGGGCGATGTGCTTGCCACCCGGCCCCTGGAGAACGTGGTTCACAGTCTGGATGACTGAGGCATGGGTGGTGGCCGTGTGTGCAATGACCGTGGAGCCACCCCCAGCTGTGGCCACCAGATGAGCAGGCGCGGGTACCAGTGTCTGGGCAAGGGTGGCCGGTGGGGGAGGGGCTGGCAGAGGGGTCTTCTGCTGTGGTGGTGGCTGCTGCGCAGGCAGATGCGCAGGAGACAGTGCCACTGGGTGCGGGTGCGGGTTGGGAGGCAGAGGCGTCTGGGTGGTGCTGGGGGGAGGCAGGGCAGACTTCAGCAGCTCCGGCTGGGGACGATGGCTCAGCTTAGATGGGCCCAGGCCTCCCCGGTCCTCCTCCATGTCCTCGTCTATGTTGTCCTCACCTTCTGCAGGGAACATGGGCCAGGGAGCAGGTCAGAAGAGCTTGAGGAGCAAGTGGGTAATGGCACAGATGCCCGGGGGAGTTGGGAATGTACGGGAGCTAGGGAAGGGGGTCCATTTGCTAATAGGAAATGGACACAATCTGTAGCTAGGATGGCATCTGAGGGTGGCGGGAAGAGGGCAGGGCTGGGGCTCACCCGAGGCCGTCGAGGTCGAAGCCTGGTCGTCCTCAGGCTGGCCCGTCTGCCGGAGCACACGGTCAATTTCCAGCACGTCCATCCACTGGCTCAGCTCGTGCTTGAGCTCTGCTAGCCGCTGCTGCGTGGCAATCTTCTCCCGTGCCAGCCGCTCCATCTCATGCTCGTACTCTTTCTCCTTCCTCTTCAGGGACTGGGGGGGAGGGGCAGGACAATGGGATACTGAGCAGCGGCGGCCGCCACTGAGCTTCAAATCCCGTCCCTAACAGCCAGCCCACATAGACCAGTGTGCAAAGGCCAGGAAGAGACAGGAGGACAATCAAAAGAGGCTGCCCCATCCCTCCTCCTCACAGCCTTTCCAAACCTTCTGGCCTCAAGCCCAAGGCCCCCACCACCATTCCCTCCATTCGTCTCAGTCAACAATGTCCCGTGCTGCCTTCCCCAGAACTAATCCTCCAAAGAAGCCCGGAGGATCCTGCAGTTCTCTCCATCTGACCACTCGTCAGTCCCTGAAGGACAAGGTCACTGGAAGATGAGCCACTCTGGCACATCACCTGTTTCTTCTCTCTTCGCCATGACCCACCTGCATCTCTTCCCCAGCGGCGACTTCCACCTGCGCTGCCTCTCAGCCACAGCAGTAACACACCGCTCCTACCCAGCGTCTCCCCAGACTCCCCAGCACGGACCCTTCACTGTAGAACGTGGCCCATCGTTCAGTAAGAAATGAGCTCGACAGCGCCCACTGACTCTAAGCATCCCTGCAGAGGCTCCTGTCCTCATGCCAACGCCGCCCACTTCCAAGACAAGAGTGTGTCTTATCCACAATGCTCTCTTCCTCAACAACCTTTCACCTGTCAGGGGCAAACCTGAGGTAGGGGCTGAGGCTCTCACACTGGGCATCACTCTGGCTTCTCCTTGGACAGGCTTGGCAGCAGCTCCAAGCGCCCAGCTCCGCACCGGCCTCTCAGCCCCCCTCCAGGTGCAGTCCTGACTGATACCGGATGAGCCCGACTCCCACAGGCCTCCCGGCCGGCAGCTCTCCTAACCCAGGCATGTGGTGATGCTGTGTCCACCAGGCAGGGCAGCTCCTCAATCTGCTCCTGAGTGCCCAGCTTCCCAGCCCGCCAGTCACATCCCAGAGTGGAGCCCACAGGCTCCTCTCAGTCCCAACTCCAACCTGCCTCAGTTTCCCCTCTGGAACAGTCTGGTGGATGCTCATGTTGGATCCTCCCACCTTCACTGCGAGGTCTTACAGGCTCCTGCTCCAAGACCACTACTGGCTGCCTCCAGGTCTTTCCTCAGCCGGCTGCCTCAGAGCACTTCTTAGCACCTTCACCACACACCTGATTCGGCTGGGGTTAGTCAGACACTGGTCCTACAACCACTGCACCATTTCATGTGTGTGCAGGTTCTGTCTGTCCGGTTCAACACAACACACACTGTCTTTGTCCACTCTACAAGGAAAGGTGAAAGCCGCACTTTAGCTAATCCTGCCCCCCGGACCCTAGCAGTGTACCACTTCCGGGTGAGTGTGCTCCTTCCCAGCACAGTGAATCACAGGGACCAGACTGGGAAACTGGAGTCTCCCCTGCCTAGAGGCAGTTTTGCTATCATGCAGCAGCTTTTCTTGAACCGGCAACACTTCCAATCCCAATCACTTGCCAGATCCCCTACCCCGCTTCTCCAGGAATCCTAAACTCTATTTCTTTTTATTTTTTTAAACTATTTTTTTT
>PVIR01011903.1:19366-45942 GCA_004026965.1 Petromus typicus | reverse complement strand
CAGGCCACGCATGGGCATCTGGACCGGACAGCATGGGTCTCAAGACCAGGGACTGCACCAAGATCACCTGTCCCGGTACTGGGTGAGAGGACAACAGTGAGTCCCAGAAAGGGACTGTTACCCAAACCTGCTGGCATGTGTTACCCAGAGTCCAGTTTCTAACAGAAAATTGTAAGGTGTGCAGAGAAACAGGATAGCCTGACTCACAGTCCCAGGTGGCATGATCTTGTGTATGGAAGACCCTGCAGAATCCAGGAAAAAACACTAGAGCTAATAGCAAGCTAGGCAGGGTTATAGGATAAAGGACATTATTTAAAAGATCAATTACATTTCTCTTGACTTGCAAAGAATAATCAAAAAAGAGAATTAAAATAATTCTATTTATAACATCAAAAACTATAGAATGGAACTACTGTATATCCACCAGCAACTGGAACACCAAACTTTCATAGTAGAGGATGATAAGAAGCTATTACATTGGCAGTAAGGGTAGTACAGACAGGGTAAATGTCTTTGTGTCAGGACAAGGGTGCTGGAGATGTTAGGATAACAGTGTTGGTGCCCCAGACACATGCCAGCTGCACTATCAGGGACTGGAGAAAGATTAGACTTTCTCAGACATACAAATAGCATTGCTATTTTGGAAAACAGCCTAGTGGTCCCTCAAATTCTTTAGCTCTGAGTTACTTTATGACCCAGAAATTTCTCTCCTGCATGTGTTTCCAAGAGAACTTAAATCGTATGTCCACACAAGTGCTTATAAACAAATATTTGTAGTAGCACTATTCATAAGTTGCCAATGGACAAATGGATAAACAAGTGTGATCTAGTCATGCAGCAGAATATTACTCAGTTAAAAGATGAGTAAACTTCCTTATGCCAGGACATGTGAATGTGAAAGTTTAGGCCGTACGAGTGAAGCTAGTAACAAGGCTATATGTTGCGTATAAATGTCCTACATGATCGAAGTAGGGAGACAGATGTTGGATCAGTGGTTGTCAGAGGGAGGGACAGGAGGGAGGAGGGAGCTGGGCACAGCAGCTGAAAGTTCTTTTGGAATTGATGAGAATCTTCTGGATGGGAGTGGTGAGGTACGGTTACACGTGAATGAATATAATAGAAACAAAATTTACCCTTAGACTAGACAAATTCGTGGTAGAGGAGTTCTTGCTCAGTCAAGTTAGCAGGTAAAATGGAATGTAGCCTCCTCATCACACCTACATACCTCCACTAACAAGAAATTTACTCAAATTTGATCAAACTTGTATAGAGAGAAGCAGCATTCTTTGGCAGCAATTAATATGCACTTTATCCCTTGGTGTTCCTGTTAAAACAGTCATTACCAGAAAATTATTTGTGGATTACAAACAACTGGTGAATTATGAGTTAGATAATTACAAATGGAAATGAACAGTTCAGCATCATTTCAGCAACTGTCACTGGGTTTTGCTATTTTCTGGTTGATTTGGGGGACATCGTGAGAGCAGCCAGAGGGAAGCAGAGTCCAAAGGTCTGTTCAGTGCTATTTTTTCACCACAAGACAAATCATAATTGTCATCTCTTTGTACAGGTGTGTAACAAGCATTACTTAAAAAGCCACCTCTTCTTCCCCTTTGTCTTATTGCTGAGTGAATCTCAGTGCTCTTTTGAGCTCATTGTCACAAAAGGCTACATGTCCATCAAGTCAGAACTTGTGACTCACAGGGTCTAATAAAAACTGCACTTCAATGAGAATCTCACAACCCTTTCAAATCAACTGCAGTTCTAAATATATGAACAGTAAAAGCGTCTACTGTGGCTTAGGATGTAGTAAGGCTGGCTGGCTGTTGGTAAATCCATTAAGAAATGAAAAGGCAGGGCTGGAGATTTAGATCAGTGGTTCTGGCGCCTGTCTTATAAGCGTAAGGGCCCGGGTTCGATTCCCCGGTAACCACATAACAATACTGGGTGTAGAGACTCACACCCAGCAGCAACCAGTACCACATACCACAGTGCCGGGCGTGGTGGCTCACGCCTGTCATCCCAGCACTCGGGAGGCAGAGGCAGGAGGATTGCTGTGATGTGAGTTTGAGGCTGAGCTCGGGGCCAGCCTGAACCACAAAGCAAGACCCTGTCTCAAAAAAGAAAAGAAAAGAAAGAAATGAAAAGGCAGAAAGTGGTTTTGTGGCCTTCTTTTCAGCCAGGCCTTCATCAGTGGCAGTACTTGCCTTAATGTAGCATAGCAATCTGCCCTCATATTATCATAAATAGTTTTGTTTTATCAATCAGTAATAAGCAATAATTCTTCATGCTTTTGTCTCTGCTTGGTTCTCATCACTTTGACACCAGCAGAGTAGCTTCAGAGAGTGGAGCGTCAGATCTGGTTGCTTCTTCATTCCTTATTCCTGTTTAACCACTGTTCACTGTCCCCATAAGTCCTCTGTTCCAGGCCCGGCAGTAATCTGGAGGGAGGACGTAGAGTGTATGAAGCTTTGCTGTGAGGAAGCACCCTTGGACCTGGGAAGCAGTGAGGGTGGGTGGGATGCAACCATAGGTCTGAAGGCCATGGGAACATGTCATTAGTGGCCTCAGCAAAGGTAAGTGTTGCTGTGACATTCCTGACGTGGTAGTCATGGCTGCTCAGGTGACAGCAGCAACATGTCCAGCCAGGGCTGTGGTGCTCCTGTAGAAGAATCAGTCACTCAACCGAGGTCGCTCCCATCCTCGGAGTGATTCTAGAAAAACTCCAACGAGTCACACTGGCACATGTGAGGGCCCGGGCCTCTGTGAGGAAAGACGTGGCACAGGAGAAGTTAGATCCATGCAGATGTAGCAGCAATGCCTAGTCTAAAGCAGCTAGCCCCTTGTAGACTAATTCAGTGGTTTCCAAAGTGTAGTCTCTGGAGAAATAACTTCAGTGTCCCTGGGGACTTTCTAGAATCTCCTTCCCATGACCGGGGGGAATCAGAAACTGCTTCAGTGAGGCTCCACAGTCTGGATTTGAGGAAGCCTTCTAATGATTCTAAGTCAGTAAAACGTGAGAACTACCACAGCACAAAGTGACTTGTGGCATTTGTCAGCTAACTCACAGGTTGGACATTGTTTAGGACACATGACAATTAGGATATAAGAACAAGTAGCAGTGAATCTTAGAAGGGAGGGATCAAGACAGAACTTCATTCCCGGACTCAGTGTGGAGGGAAGAAGCAGGGAGGTAGAAATGTAGAGATGATTTGTTAGGCACTGTATACACTTCCACTTTTTTTTTAAGGTTTTTTGAGACAGGGTCTCACTTTTGTGGTTCAGGCTGGCCCCGAGCTCAGCCTCAAACTCACATCATAATCCTCCTGCCTCTGCCTCCCGAGTGCTGGGATTACAGGCGTGAGCCACCACGCCCGGCACTGTGGTATGTGGTGCTGGTTGCTGCTGGGTGTGGGTCTCCACACCCAGTATTGTTATGTGGTTACCAGGGAATCGAACCCGGGTCCTTGTGCTTGCAAGACAGGCGCCGGAACCACTGAGCTAACTCCCCGGCCCCTACACTTCCACTTTTAAAACTGGTTTCAAATAAAGCTGTGGAACCCACAAGAGGCTGGACTTCTTGGGCCCTGGAATTCTAAACTTGTGTGGTTAAGTGGGGTTAGCTTTGCAAAGTTACAGTGAAACTAGATGGATTGAAAAGGGTACCCAGCACACACTGTCATGTAGTCAGGAGAGAATAGATACTATTAAAATGGTATGAGGTTTGCAATTTCTGAATTATAGCTTTTGAAATATTAAATACATGGTTTGCTGCAATATGACATATATGCATCAATGAGATGTTAAATTCGTTAATGAAATAACTAGTAAGATGTCAGGATATGGTTCAAAAAGGTGAATATACTCTGTCAAGAATGCTGAAACGAGCCTCTAATGGACTTCAAGCTCTGGTTCATTCAGTGAAGAGAAAATCACTGTAATGTTTGGAGTTTTTTTTTTTTTTTTAATGTGGCAAAATTTAATTGCATCTCCTGTGAACAACTTTTATTTATATGATTATAGGTGGTTTTTTTTTTTTTCCTTCTGCTATCAAGTAAGGACCATGAGAATTGCTACAAGTTTTCTGCAAGATAATCTTTAGGTTCCCAAAAATTGTAAAAACACCTAGCAGTAGACAGTCCATCAGTGCTGCATGTTAGCACACCTGGGCAGAGCCTACAAGAACTGCTTCAGTCTGTCTTAGGCTCAGGGATAATTATCCATGGTTGATGTTTTGTCAGAAATCGGCCAGGTGTTTGGGACTCATTTAGGGCCAGGAGCTAAACCTAGTGCTCTGTGCCCTGGAGGCCAGTGGCTCCTGAGGCAGCAGGAGGAGGTGGACTAGAAGAACTAGCGAGTTCCCACCTTCACAGATAAGGAAGTGCATGCTCTGCAGGAAGCCAGATGCACTCTTCACCTGGAAGCCATGTTCTCTGAATGGGCCACAGAGCACTGTAGCACTGTCCTCGCAGGCCAAGCATGGACTTGCTCACAGGATGCCATCGCCAAGGGTGTGAGACAGCAAGGCTTTGTTTTGGAATAATCTGTGATACGTCACATTTTCCTGTAATACAAATGGAATACAAGAGTTTGAGATGATTGCCTGAGTAAGAGGCTTTAAAACTTTATCGTATAATTCCTAGAAGATAAAAGCACAAGTGTGTATGCCACCTTAGTCAGTAAGTACAGCAGGGAATTTGTGCAGTATCACCAACACAGCCTCTCTGAGAGTAGAGTTCCCTGCAGTATGTACTATACCAGCGCAAGACTCACAAAGCTCTTCATAGGAGACCAGTGAGGCAGAAGCCTGCTTATTTCATAGAGTGAGAGGTAATTGTCTTAATTAAAAAAAATCCTTAATCATCACATAAACATTGTGTCCATTTTTCCTCAGATTATTTTATGGGAAACATCATAGGTTTTATGGAAAAATATAAGATAAACTGGGTCTTTTTATGTGTTTTTTAATTTTCTATCATGGAATAGAATAATGAGTGACAATAGATACTTGAGATTATTTTTCTTAATTGCAGTAAAATTCCTCTCAATTTATAGATCTTTAGATTAAACTGAATTTTTTACTATTGATTTTTTTCTTTCCCTTCATTACTTTCTCCTACTCCAATTCCCTTTTCCCTTTAAATATTTTCTTCCTATTTTATAATACCTGTCATACATTTTGGACCTCATTTACACCTTCAGTTTCTCATGCTAGAGAAATGATATAGTATTTACAAAATCTGTGTCCTATTTATTTCACTTATGAATATAGACTGAAATATATATAGACATTGGACATTGTTTAGGACACATGCCAATTAGGATATAAGAACAAGTACCAGTTAATCTTAGAAGGAGAGGGATCAAGACTCTATATTTCTTCAAAATATGTATATAAGCTAACCCACATCTCCAATTGATGGGCATTTGGGCTGTTTCCAAGATTTAGCAATTACAAAAGGGTGCACTTATGAACTGTGATATGATGCTTTTAATTCTTCCACATATGCATCTCGTAGGGAAATAGCAGGGTCAAATGGGACCTCTAACCCTAGCTTTGTAAAGAGTCTCCACACTGATTTTCATAGTAGTTGCACCAGTCTACATTCCCACCAACAGTGGAGAAGGCTTCCTTTCTCCTCCCAACCCTGACAGCTTTTGTTGTGGGTTGATTTCTCAGAATAGCAACCATTCTTTCTGGAGTGAGATGGAACCTGATTGTTGTTTTCTCAAATGACCAGTGATGTAGAACAGTTACTTCCTTATTTGAAAAAATGTTGTTCATTTCAGATGCCAATTTTTAAACTGGGTCTTTAAATTTGAGTGTTTGTGATTTTTTTAAAGTTCTTTATATATACTAGATGGTATTCCTTTGTCTGAGGAACAGCCAGTAACTATTTTTTCCCAAACTGTAAATTGTCTTTTTACTCTGTTGGTGGTTTCTCTTTCTGTGCAGAAGCTTTTAAATAAGATGATATTATTTAATGCTAGCTTCCATGCTGCTGAGGCTTTGTTCATAAAGTCTTTCTTTATGCTAGTGTCTCCAAGAGTTCTATCTAACCTGTCTTCTAGCAGATTTAGTGTTTCTGTTTTAATATTTAGGTCTTCCTTTCATACAGAAACTGAAGGTGTAAATGACGTCTGGAACATATGAAAGACATAGATGTACCTTTTTCCAGAACCATTTATTAAAGAGGCTGTGTTTTCTCTAGTGGCTTTGTAGGTTAGTGTCAAATTGCGGATTGTGATACCCTGCCATGTCCTCGTTGCATAAAATTGCTTTGGCTGTTCAAGTGTCTTCTGCTTTCAGATAAATTTTTGGATTATTTTCTCTAGTTCTGTGAAATATGCTGCTGGGATTTCAATTGGGATTGCATTTAATCTGTATATTAGTTTGGGGAGGATGACTATTTTTGACAATACTAGTTCTTCCTACCCAGGAACAAGGGATGTTATTCCCTTTTCTGATGTCCTCTTCTATCTCCTTTTTCAGAGTGCAGTTTACACTAACTTGATATGAGATGGATGACTGGGACATCGATGTAGCTTGTATCCTACTCTAAACAGATGTAGTTTACTAAATTGATACAGTGTGAGCTATACATTAAATTGTCAAAGGCTTTTCAGAATTTTTCTTCACAGCAAGCGTTTGGTTGGTGGAGTTGTTGCTGCCCATGTGTCACTTGTGAGCGTGTGCACTGCACTCAGAGCAGCTCGAAGTCTCCTGGCCAGGAGTAGCCTACAGCTGAGGCTCTGTCTGCAAAGGAAAGACTAAAGGTAGTTTTGTGGTAGACAGTTATCAAAATAGGCTGTTTCTTGAAGCAAGTGGAAAAAAGTAATAAAATGTCTAAAATTGGCCACATCACCTGTATGTAGAAACGCTTGATTTACATATGTGGCCTTCTGTGGAAATGGTCATGGCCTGGAGGACAGAAGGGCGCCTTCAGACCCGGAACCTGTGAGCCACTACCTGCAACTACAGAGGTGCCTGCCTCATCCGCTTCCTACCCATCTTTCTGTGTCTTCATGTTTAAACCAACCCTTCCTCCCCCCGTGTCTCCTGCCACCTCACTGCTCTTTCTTTGGGGTCCCTTGGCCCTGCCTTCCCAGTTCTTGCTGCTCTGCAGTGTTGGTTCAGGCCAGGCAAGGGCTGGAGGCCATGGTGGGGACAGCAGGGGCAGAGATGGCAGCGCGAACTCCCAGAATGAAGGACCTGCACAATCCCTGCGAGGTCTCCCCAGGCTCAGTCCCGGCATCTGTGCTCGGGATGACATCTGGCATTTTCTCAAAGGTCAAAGACGATTCTTCTGGAGAGCGGTTTTCACATTCAGATATGATTATCTGTTGCTCACTGCTGTCTGTATATGCAGCATCTTATACATCCTGACTGTTGGGCTTATCAAATTATTGTATTAGAGTTTAAATGCTGCTCCACCCCACCAGGTATGAGAATTTAAAGCTGAGCAGAGCTTTCCTTAGCTAAGCAGCATTAGTACCTGGGGGGCCGCGGGACAGCCCAAACCCAGGGGCAATAAATAATCAGTGAACGACAGAAAGGTCAGGAGGGGTCATTTCTCAGAGGTTTCTCTTCAGGCAGCATGTCTAGCTATGCAGTTTGATATGCATTCCTGAAAATAAGCTTTCTAGAAATGATTATTGGAGTTTCAGGAATGATTGAGAAACGATAAGATTTCCAGACACTATTGTCTGAGGTCAGTGGCATTAATAAAGAGTTAATATCTCTGCTTTCCATCCGTACCACGCTGGTCTAAGATATGCTTCGATTCTAAAAGTAAAATTATTAAATTTGATGTCAAATAGTATTTCAATTATTGAATCCAGATACAACATACTCAAACTTTATTTTTGGTCTTTGGCTAGTGGAGATTTCTTGCTAAAAATGTGGACCATTTGCCTCTACTCAAGAGTGCAGTCTTTTCTCCTAAAAGCATTTATGGACTCATTCTTACTACTTTACATGTCTTTGAGCTTTTCACCTAGTTTCAGATTCAAAAATGTGACCCATGTTACGTCTATGTATTGTGCTAGAGAACACCGTGCATTTGGCAATGTACATGGAGTCTCATGTGAGAGGGCTTGTGGGTAAACTGAGCAACCAATAAATACAATGTCATTGAATTCTACACTTGTCTTTACCACTTCCGCTGGGTGTTCTGCAGAATATTGTAGGTTTTTTATAATATTTTACTTATAAGAACACTTTATATTTATGCGTGTAACCATGATTTATTATTATAATCTGCTAAATAAGTAAATGAATAGACTTGGAAGTCATAAACTTATTTTACTATGTACTATCAGCTCTCTATAGCATCAATAAGTTGTGTTTGAAAAATGGCATGATTTAGGGTTGTAGCTAATGGTAGCAGTTTTAAAACCATGGTCTGGGATTTAATGTATGCCCCGAGTGATGATGTTTCTTTCACACAAAACAATTAAAAATAGAGCTATGGGTCTAGGAGCATAGTCAGATGAGAAGTGAGCTTGTGGTTTTCAATTTTGGGGGTTATTGAAGTCCAGGGGAATGAAAAGTCAAGCTTTATCTCATGCACACAGCTTTCAGATTCAAAAGCATTCTGTGTTTCTTCACAAGGCAGGGAAATACACTTTAGTAGTTTCCAATTTAAAGAATTCTTTCAGTACAGGCTATAAACACTATAACTGAAGTAGTTCCTACCTGATAAATCTAAAAGATGGGTCCTTCTATCATGAAAGAAAATATTAAATCTTAAATATCCAACCTTTATTTATTGTTTATATATCTTTTGCATATTTATATAGTGATGATTCTCAAAACAGTTCTGTGGACTTCCAGTGGATAATATTGGCTCACCATGATCATAGGAGCCTGATTATTTTTTATCTCTTACAACAGTGTTTTTAATTTTCACTGTTTGCACAGGCATTTTGCTCTTGACACATACGCTGTGCAGTCTGTCCTTTTCTGTTTAGGCAGACTCTGACAAAGTACTTCACATTGGGTAACCTGCAAAATTTCCTTAGTCACAATCTGGAGGCTCGAATAACCAAGCCCAAAATACAGAGAGCAGAGCTGGGGTTGCATCACTGCCTATGTCTTAGGATGGCACTCTGTGGGCTTCTCCTGTGGTTCAGGAGCTAACACACTCCCTCAAGTGGGTCGGGTGTGTCAGCCTCACTCAGCCCTCATCACATAATCCCTCCTCCAGCTCCCACAGAGTGCTGACACATTTGGGAGTCATTTCCACTGAATTAATTTTTTAGAATTTTATCTTAGCCCATTTCCCCCACAAGCCCTCACCCCCCAGTGCAAACGCTTTTGTTTCCATTTTTCCTTCTATTTTCACTTTTTCCTTGTCCCTTCCTTTCTCTCTCCCTTGCCCCTTGTTCCTCTTTCCATTTGAACACTTTCTTTCCATTTCCCAACATCCATTATACATTTTAGCCCTTATTTCCATTTTCAGTTTCTCACTTCAGAGAAATAATGCAGGATTTAAACATGTGTATTCAGTTTAATTCACTTAAGAGTTGATTCTGAAGGCGTATCCTTATAGCTAGAAGTGTCTGGAATTCATCCTTCTTTCCAGCAGAGCTGTACTCCATTAAAAAAAAAAATAAAACCACATTTTTCTTATCCAACCATCATCTGATGAACAGTTGGGCTGTTTCTAAGATTTAGCAATTAAAAACTGTGCTGCTATAAACATAGATGTGCTCATATTGTAGTGTGATGATTTTAATTCTTTCTGGAAGATGTCAAGAAGAGGAATAGCTGGGTCAAATAGTACCTCAGTTTTAATTTTTGAGGAATCTCCACACTGATTTCTGCAGTGGTTGCACCAGTCTAGAGTCCCACCAACAGTGGAGAAGTGTCCTTTCTCCCCACAGTCCCACCAGCACTTGTTAGTGGCTGATTCTTTCTGGGGTGAAATGGCATCTCGACAGTGTTTTAATTTGCATTTTATGAATGGCCAGCGATGGTAAGCAGTTTTTCATAACTCTATTTGTTGTTTCTAATTCTTTGTCTGAGAAGTATCTTTATTGCAGATTCCCATTTTTTGCTCTGGGTCTTTAAATTTGCTGGATCTCATTTTCTTGTGTTCTTTGTATATTCTAGATCATAGTGCATTATCAGAAAAACTGGTAAAAATATTTCCCACTCTGTGGGTTGTCTCTTCACTCTGTGGGTGGTTTTCCTCGCTGTTCAAAGCTTTCTAATGAGATGAAGTCCCAGTTGTTGATTCTTTGTAGGATTCCCCTGCACTCCAGATTTTGCTTATGAGGTCTTTGCTTATTCCTATAGCTTATATGGTTATGTCTTACAGAAAGCCTTATAAACTATATTTATTTTTATATTATTTTTCTAACCTTGTAGTAAAAATAATTAAGTGTGTATATTGTAAATTAACTACTTATGAGAATGTTAAAGAATATATGTCAAAGCACTTGTAATGAAACACTGTAAAAATTAGATACTTTACTTTTGTAATTGTATTATCTAATTTTCTGTAATGCATGCTGATCTTGCCCCAAATATACCAAAATGTATTTCTATTTCAATAGTCTGATAATTCTATTAGGATATTTTATTGTACATAAAGGAGGGTAAAAAGTGAGGGGGGCAGGCAAAAAGTGAGGCAGCATCTGTTGAATTCATATGATAACACTATCTTGATTCTTCCAGTATGCTAGCTGATCTCATTTTAAACAGAGACTTTAAAAGTAACTCACTTTTATCTCCATGTATAGATGAGAAAGTGGAAAGCCATAGAAATCTAGATGATTTTTCTGAAATCACATTGGCAAGAAATGGGAAAATCAGGATTTAGGTCTAAAACCTCGTGGTTAAGAACTGACAGCTCTTGTCATGGCCATGGCTGTCGTCTGACCATTCGTCGTGCTATTACAAAACTCCACGGTCTGGGAATTTATAAACAGCCTAAATGTATTTCTGATATGTCTAGAGTCTGGCCAGTGTAAGTTCAAAACACAAGACAGGCCACCAAATGTCCACTGACCCTTCCCACTCTCATCACTGTTCAGAGCTCTGCCTAAATGGGGAGGAAGTTTCAATATTTGAATTTTAGAGAAGGCCTCTTCAAACTTTGGAAGCCACCGTAACAGTAAGGACTAATTGCTTAGGCTTTACCTGCTGCCTGCAAATCATGGAGCGTTATGACAGATAGGATGTAAAGGAAGCATGAGCAACAGAAGCAAACTTCTGTGACTCTCAATTCTGTGCACATGTAGGGTCACACCGAGCTCAGTGCTTAAAGATGTTCCTTTGATGTATAACATTCATTTCATAATTTTTTTGTGATAGGCTGTGCTAATGATTTCTGGTTTCTGAATAATTTTAAGTATACCATAATATTATTTGTGAATAATGATGTATAATACATTATAATTAGATAAGCTGCCTCATCCAGGTTAAGTGGTCTAGTAAAGCTACCATGGAATGGAAGTTGTTAGATAATTTTTGCCTGACAAGTATACACTTAAAACAAAATCTGGGCATGGTGGTTGACATCTGTAAGCCCAGCACTGCAGTGTTTTTAGATACTATACAAAAAAAAAAAAAAAGAGAGAGAGAGAGAGAAAAGGCAAGAAAATGAAAAAATGATAAACAAAAGAACTTAGTTCTTTCTGTCTTACATAAGTTTAAAATTCGCTTGGTCTTTGTAATGTAGGATAGTTATACCATTTACAAGTAACAGCACATATGTTGAGGGAACTAAAATTCTTTTAGGACTATTTTAGTGATGAAGTTTGCATCGGCACTTGCATCACTCACACACCCTGTCACATACAAGAGAGTGGCTCTGCCCTACAGCGTGCACCCTGTGTGCTCCCGGGAGCAGAGTCCCCGGCACTCCTGGTCCTGCCCCAGTCAGCCCGCTTCCTGTCTCCATCGACAGGGTCGTTTCCTGCAGAAGCTAAAATGTTAAACAGCACTTTTCCTCTAATAGATGTTCTAGAAAATCTAAGGGAGTTGTATTTATTGCAACTCTCAATTCTCTGACACTGTAGAATATTCTTTTAAAGTTACCTCCTTTCTAGACAAATTGTGCTTTAAAAGTATTTGTATATAATTCCAAGCATATTATGTGTTCATAGCAACAACAAGGCCAACACAGAAACATCAGCCACTAACTCAAGTTACAATACACTTCCGCTCTGTAATTAAAAGAAACTTAGTATATTCCTAAATATATGACTTAATACTTAGCACATTTACAGAATGATTTGTAAATTATTAATTAAAATGTGATTTGTGATGATTTGAGAGCACAGTAAAACTAGTAATACTGTCAAATGTGTTATTTTCTGCATTCTTTGAACACAGTATCAAAAAATAATGTTCTTTTAAGTCTACGTTTTTTTGCATAAAACAATGTCTGTTATAGAAAAGTTAGAAAAGACAGAAACTTATTGAACTAATAAAGTCAGACCATGTGTCATAGATGATTTCCTGAAATGAAGATGTTAGTATAATTTATTTCTTTTATTTGAACATTTAATCTGACATTCTGTAAATATTTATTATTGTTGCACGTTTATATTTTGTCTTTCACTTAACAAGATTGGGTGTTAAATGTGTTCTCTGGCATTAAAGTCATTTTATAAACATCTGTATATAAATGTCAGTATATGACCATTGCACAACCTTAGCTTATTTTTAATTTAATGTTTTTTGGTAAATAATGCTGCTATAAATAATTGCATGCATTTTGAGATGTTTTAACAGGAAAGATTTTTATAAAAGAAACAAATTTAATTTATTTATGATAGAACTTCTCCATTCTGACTTACTTTACAGTCATGTGCAGTGTACCCACTTTTCCATGAAAATCTTTATTATTTTATTATGCATTCTTATATTTTTTGTTTCCTAATTACCCAAATAATTGTACAGTAGCCATAACAGAGTTATTCATAATCTTTAATGTCCTTTTCCCCTGAAATTGTGTAAGTTTCTGTTGTAGTTAGTGATGCAGAATTATAGTCTGATTTGTGACTGTGTATATCTAATACCTCCTCCAGAGGGAAACCGATTTCTCCAGAACACCCAGTGGCTAGACTTGCGGCCTCACGGTGATTCTCAGAGCGCAGTGAACCTGTGTGTTCCAAAGAGTCTGCTGCTTTTTCTGCTCCAGAAAGATCAAGACAAACATGCCTTTGGTCATGGCTTCTGTTTCTGTTTTCTAGTTTCATTCTCAAGAATAAGCTTTTCTCTCATGTTTCCTTTAATTGTCCATCATCACCTTTATTTGTGCTGTTCGGTTGCTTCTTGGTGAAACTCTTAAATTATTTTATAAAATATTTTTGTTTTTCATCCCAACATTAATATAGTTAATCTTATGACAACAGTATTCCTTTACCTTGGGTCTTTTTCTTGTCCATCTCCATTATGCAATAAAAGACATAACATTCTTAATTCATAAAAAATAATTTGAAACTCCATTATAATTATTAAATATTTTTAAGTTATTTTCTAATTCCTGAGTAAATCACTTTAGAGGTTTGTTTTGCTCCTGAGTCTTCCAGAAGGTGCTCTCTTCTCATTTAGCTTTTTAGGAAATTGCAGTTGTTCATGCAGAGTAGAGAGTGCATTGCTGCCCCTTTCCTCTCTGTATGGCTCTGCAGTGTAGGCCAGGAAGCCAAGGGTAGAACTGGCCTTGTTGGAGCGCATCCTAGCAAGGACGGCGAGTCCTTGGTACATCCAGAAGCTCCCATGGCTAGCAGACTTGTAACAAAACAAGCCCCCAGTGTCTAATAGACCTTTTAGTGCCCAGCCTTGATTCTTTCTGTTTAGTCTGTCCTTTCTGCCATGCAGAATACTTCTTGATATTTACTTCCTCTTCCTGCACATTCTACCTTTCTATTCCAAATACTTCAGGGAGTTCTCCTATGTTTGAAAACGATGCCCACATTTGTGAGTGTGGCATTCAAGGCTTGCACAGTGGACCCACTGCTGAAACATCTTCTCTAATCCCTACAACAAATTTCTGCGGCAGCTCTATCAGCCATCTAAGCAGTAGTCTTCCTTTGACTACTTTGACCATAGTCAAAGGTGCTATCATCAGTGGTCCAGTACTCTGTTTTCTTTGTAAGAGCTCTCAGTCTGTGCTATGAGAATCATTTAGAACTATCACAAATAAACAGCCTTGTCCAGCTCTTATAATCCTCGCACGTTAGCTGAATTCTTAAAGCAATTTAAGACACATTTTTATCTTATTTCCTTTGCCATTGATTCTAATTTCAGATTCCCATTTCCACACATATTTTTCCCCCATTTTTCTCAGCCTATGTGTTTTATTTTATTTTATTTTGACATTTGCCGATCTTGGCATCGGCACCAACTCCCAGTCAGCCCATCTGTTGTTGGGCCTCTGGCAGTGGTCCAGCCTCGTGTGAGCCTGTTTGCTGTGAGGGACAGGCCCGTGGTGGGGAGGAACCTCACCCTGTGGGTATTCACCGGGCTGTGGCAGTGTCCTGCCCGCCAGCAACTCAGTGCAGAGCAAGGCTCGAGGGTTCCCAACGTCCTGCCTTTTTTTTTTCCCATTATGGAAATGGATGAAAGAATGTGACATTCCAAAATTAAGCAGTGTTTGAAAAACTGCTGTGTTGAGGACTCCCCACCACCCCCAGGTCCAGGGCTTAAAAGCCGTGTTCTTTAAGGTCAACAAAAAAGAAGAGTTATATTTGCTATGGCTTCTAAAATCCTGTACTATTAGGGGAAAAAGATAGAAGAAACTAATTTGTAACTCAGTAGAAACCAAAAGCTAATCACTGTGTATCACCTGTCTTCTGTATGTAGTATGTTCATGGGTAACACTGCTAAGTTTTCATTTGCCTAGGTTTTCAGAATAAAATGTTCTAATGATGATTGGTGATAAATTATTGTCCAGGTTATAAGTTTATATCAGGAAGGATTATCTTATTTATGTAACTCATTTTACTACCATAATGAGTATTCATCCAATAAAAGTCTTATTTTGGTGATAGAAAGTATTACATGCTATCTATACTTGATTGAAATACATATGAGTGAAATATATATAATTTGGGACAAAATTTGTAAAAAAAAAAAAAAAAAAAGTAAAAACTCTGACTATTTTGATTACATGGCACCTCGCCACCAAAAATGTGATTTTTTTTCCCGTTATTGAAAATCCAAGTCTTGCATTAAATGCTCAGGAGTTTGCCACTTAGAAAGTCCAGAAGCAGAGAGGATCTTGTCCCTTCAGGAGTCCCTCGGCACGCAGGGCAATGCGGAGCCCACCAGACAGGCCTCTCCAGCCGACACAGTTAACTGTCCTCGCGCTTGACTGCCTCACGATTAGGGAGGACAGGGAGCAGAGCCTTCCCAAGTCACGCAGCACGTTTCCAGGGGCTGGACAGACCAAGTGTTTCAAATAAGACTTGCCTCTGGGAGGTCTTAGGTTCATGCTGCTTAGTTTGAGACTTTGAAAAGTATTTCTCTTTTCTGCTTTTCACTGTTGATCTAAATTCCTCTCCAATCCCTTTTAAAATGGCTTCCTTTCAGGAAATTCTGCTTCTGGCTGGAGTTTTGATCTGTTATGGATTGATTTTATGATCTAATCTCTTCAGGCAGTCTTACTTTTCCCCAAGTTTTGTGGAAGAACTTATCTTTATCCTCATATATATATACTGTGTTAATTACATATGTAACTGCATAAGTAATCATTCTGCATGCTTGAAGCTGACAAGTATTTATGCTGCCATTAAGTAGAATATGATAATATTTAACTAAAAACCTGGTAGGCCATTTTTTGGTCTCTTATTTATGCATCCCTTGGTCTGGTGCTCGCTCATTTGGTGAACTTTTATAATTCTACTTCTTGGGTATCCTGCCTTCCAAAGGTGACCATGAATTTTTGAAAGAAAGAGCTTTTTAATACTTTAAATAACCTAAGAGGTACTTAATAGCAGGTGGAACCCAGCATTACAATCCAATAAATACTTGAATTCCTTTTCTGTTAGTCATATTTTGGTTGCTGTGACCAAATATTTGAGAAAAATGACATCAATGAGGGAGGCTTTATTTTGGCTTAGATTTAGAGATATCAGGCCATTTGCAACAGATTACATTGCTTTCAGACACCTGTGGGGCTGGAACATTGTGGTGGGGTGGCATGGTAGAGGACTCATCTGCTAGTTGGTGAAGAGTAAAGAGAAAAAGAGAAGAACCAGAGAGAGAATATCCAGAGACATCCTGGAGCCTCCTCCTCTACCCTGTCATCTTTCTTCCTCCCTTGAGATCCAGCTCCCATAATCCCATTCAGCTATGTACCCATCACCGAGTTAAAGCCTGGGGAAGGTTAGCACCTTCAGGAAACAAGTATCCCTCAGGTCCCACCACAGACCACTGCTGCATGGCTTCAAGCCCTCAATCCCTGCGTCTTTATGGAGCACTGAAAATCTAATTTTTGACTGTATTCATGTGAAACTACAGCTTTTTATGTTCTCTTGCTTTCAGGTGCAAATGGTACCTGGTAGTATACTACTACTTTTATAAGAAATGTTATGCAGCCAAGCATGGTGGTTCACACTGTAATCCTAGCTCTTGGGAAGCTGAAGCACAATTATCAAGCTTTGAGGCCAGCTTGGATTTCATAGTGACTTCCAGGCCACCTAGAACTACATAGTCAGACTTTAACTCAAAAAATTTTATTGGTCATTGGAGCCGGTCCACAAGCTCACTGGACCTCTGTTCAAGTGAGCCCAAGTGCCTTGGAAGTCACACAGTGATTTCTGCTCATGACCAGACTACAAACCTACCAGAACTCCATTCCGTGGCGGGGGAGTCTGGGTAAGTGCCATGGAGGCCAGGCAGAGACTTCTACTGCCAGCCAGCATCTTTCTCATCATATGGACCAGAACAGAAGTCTGTAGCACCTCCATTTCCCCATGAGTGAGTCTGTGTAAGCACTGTAGAGGTCATGCAGTAACCGCAGCAGCTGGCCAGCAGCCTCCTTGACATTGTGCCCGGACCAGCAACCTCCAGAACCTCCATTCCCATGTGTGGAAGAGTGTGGGCGAGCACTGTGGAAGTTGTGCAGTGACTGTCAGTGTAGGCCAGCAGAATAGAAATGAAAAAAAATCAAAAACCCAGATACGAAGATCATCATCACCACAGGGGAATTCAGGGGAAAGAGAATGGAGCAAACTGAAGTTGAATCAGCAGGACTCTTAACTGGTAACAAAAACAGATCTAGCAAAATGGAAATCAAAACTGATCTCTGAGATGAAAACAAAGATACTGTCCACAGTGAAAAATACGATTAAAGAAGAGATCAGGAGCATGATAGAATCTGAGATGACAAAAGCCATGGAACTTTATAAACAGCTTCAAGCAGAGTTTCAGGTGATTAAAAATGAGAACAAAAGTTTGCAAAGTAGGATGAATGAAACTGAGGACTGAATTTCAGAACTGAGGATAGGATCACAGCCAATGAATAGGAAAGGAATAATTTTTGAAAAATGGCAAGGGACTATGACAAATCAATCCAACAGCTCCTGGATGATTGAAAGAAGAATAACATAAAGCTGATTGGAGTCAATGTGGAAGCAGGAGACAGTGAAAAAAACATAAAAAAGCTGTTCACAGATAAAATGGCAGAAAACTTCACAGGAAAAGAAAAATATATATTGGGCCAAGGATTTAGCTCAGTGGTTCCAGAGCCTGTCTTGCAAGTGCAAGGGCCCAGGTTTGATCCCCTGGTAACCACATACAATACTGGGTGTGGAGACTCATGCCCAGCAGCAATCAATCTCACATACCACAGTGCCAGGCATAGTGGCTCACGCCTGTAATCCCAGAACTTGGGAGGCAGAGGCAGGAGGATTGCTGTGATGTGAGTTGGAGGCTGAGCTCAGGGCCAGCCTGAACTACAAAGCAGGACCTCTCTAAAAAAAAAAAAAAAAAAAAAAAAAAAAAAAAAAAAAACCCAAAAAACAACTGACAGCTAGGCATATAATTCTCAAGGTTCCAGATATCCAACAAAGAATGAAATTCTGAGAAAAATTAGAGAAAATTAAAAAAAAATTACTAAAGGGAGCTCATCAGGATCACAGCAGACTTTTCAACACAGACACTCACTGCAAGGAGAGCCTGGAGTGAAGTGTTTCAAGTCTTGGAGGAAAACAACCTGCAATCTAGATTGATGTATCCATCAAAACTGGCTTTCAAAGTAGACAGCAGAATAAATACTTCCATGACAAAGAACACCTGAGAAACTTCACAAATACAAAACCTGCACTCCAAAAAATGCTGAAGAATAACTTGGAAAAAAACAACAAAGGTCACAAACTCATGAGACCTAGCAGAATAAACTCACCAGGCGAAGGAAGAAACTGAATGGAAAGGGGAAAAGCAAACAATAAAAGAGCTAAGAACAGAAAAACACTATGACAGATATAAATCAGGCCATATCTGTCATAATGTCAGTAGTCTGAGTGCACCAATAAAAAGACACAGGCTGGCAGAATAGATTAAGAAACGAGACCCAATAGTATGCTGCATACAAGAAACACACCTAATTTAAAAAGAAAGCCATAAACTGAAAGTAAGAGGAAGGAAAACTATTCTTCATGTGACAGGAAACTGCAAAAAAGCAGAAGTTGCTATTTGTAGACAAAATAGATTTCAATCAAAAACTGATAAGAGATACAAAAAAGGACACTACATCCTCATACAAGGAACAGTCCAAGGAAAAGAGATAACATTCATAAATATATATGCAGCAAATCCCAGTGCACCCAACTATATAAACAATTATTAATGGGGATGAAAAGCTGATAAGCACCAATACAACAGTAGTAGTGGACTTCAATACTCCGGTTTCATAACTAGATGGATTGAACAAACAATAATGAAATACTTGAACTAAACCAAACCTTTGAACAAATAGAATTAATAGTTGCCTGCAGAGTATTTCACTCTATAAAGTCAGAATATACATTCTTCTCACCTGCTTATGGGTCATTCTCCAAAACAGACAACATGCTAGTTCATAGAACAGGTTTAAATAAATGCAAAGGAATTGAAGTTATCCTCTGTATTCTGTCAGACCATAGTGCCTTGAAATTGGAGCTCAAAAGCAAAAGAAATTCCAAGATCCTCACAAATACAAAGAAATTGAATAACACTCTGCTGAACAACCAGTGGTTTAGAGAAGAAATTAAACACTTTTTACACTTAAATTATAACCCCAGTACAACATACAAGACTTTATGAGACACAATGAAAGCAGCTCTGTGAGGGAAATTCATAGCAGTCAATGCTTACACCAGGAAAGCAGAGCAAGCTCAAATAATCTAATGCTGAACCTCAAGTGACTAAAAACAGGAGTGAGAGAAACCCAGAGCTCATACTAGGGAGAAAATTATAAAGATTAGAGTAGAAATTAATGCAGTAGAGAGTAAGAGAATTATATGAAATAATCAGTGAATCAAAGAGCTCATTCTATAAAAGGATAAACAAAATTGACTGACCTCTAGACAAACTTCTCAAACAAAGGAAGAACAAGGCTTACATCCATGTTATTAGGAATTAAAAGGGGGAAATAGCACAAATCCAGCAAAAGTCCAGAGCATAATAAAAGCCTGTTTTGAAATTCTCTAACTCCAGTAAAATGGAAAATGTAGAAGAAATGAATAGATTCCTAGACACATATGAACTTCCAAAGTAGAACAAAGAAGATATAGAAATGTAAACAATAAATATCAATCTGTGAAATTTAAAATGTAATAAAAAAAAAAAAACCTTACCAACAAAGAAAAATCCTAGTCCTGGTGATTTTATTGCTGAATTGTGCAAAACTTTCAAAGAAAAGTTAACACCTCTATTTATTACACTTTTTAATGAAATTGAAAAGGAAGCTGTGCTCCCAAATCCATCCCTGGAAGCAAACATTACATTAATGCCAAAAGGAGAGAAAGACCCAACCAAGAAAGAGAACTAAAGGCCAGTCTCCTTAATGAACATTGATGCAAAAATCCTCAGTATGATCCTGGGAAACAGAATAGAGAAAATCATCAAAAAGATCATACAACCTAACTAAGCTGGATTCATCCCCTGGATGCAAGGATGGCTTAACATGTGTAAATCAATAAACACCAGACATTACATAAAAAGACGTAAGGACAAAAAATCATATAGTTATCTCAATAGATAGAGAAAAAGCATTTGACAAAAATCCAACACTCATTCATGATCCAAACACTACAGAAAATTGGAATAGATGGACTTTATCTCAACCTAATAAAAGCTATAGAGGAGAAATCAAAGCCAACATCACCCTAAAATTGAAAGCTGAAACCTTTCACACTAAGATCAGGAATAAGCCAAGGATGTCCACTTTCACCACTCCTGTTCAATATAGTACTAGAAACATTAGCCACAGCAATTAGACAAGAGAAAGAAGTAAAGGGAATAAAGATAGGAAAGGAAGGAGTTAAATCATCATTATTTGCTCATGACATGATACTTTATATAGAAGATCCTAAAAACTCAACCGAACAACTGTTAGACTTTATGGCGAAATTTAGTAGCATAGCTGGATACAAGGTCGATGCTCAAAAATCAATAGCCTTTCTATATGGAAACAAAAGACTCACTGAGAGAGATATTTGGGAATCAATTCCTTTCACAATAGCATCAAAAAAACCAAAGGATTCAGTCTAACAAAGGCAGTGAAAGACATCTACTCTGAAAACTACAGCACTCTGAAACAGGTGATAGAAGAAGATATTAGAAAATAGAAAGACATCCCTTGTTCCTGGGGAAGAAGAACCAATATTGTCAGAAAGGCTATACTCTCACAATTCCAACATATATTCAATGCAATCCTGATTGAAAACCCAACATATTTCACAGATTTAGAGGAAATAATACAAAAATTCATCTGGAACCACAAAAGACCTAGAATAGCAAAATCATTTCTAGCTAATAAGGACATGGCAGGGGCTATCATGATCCCCACATGAAACTATACTACAACACCACTTTGATAAAAATTGCATGGAACTAGCAAAGCAACAGACCAGAGGATCAGTGGAATAGATGAGATCCCCAAACAACTCTAGATATAAATGAACCATCTCATTTTAGACAAAAGAGCCAGATATCGTCAGTGGAGGAAAGATGACCTCTTTAACAAATGATGTTGGAAAAACTGAGCTTTAACCTGCCAGAGGCTCAAGCTAGACCTATATCTTTCATCATATACTAAACTAAAATCAGAGTTGATTAGAGACTTATATATTAAAACAAACACTGTAACTTCTGAAAAACAGGTTAGGTAGAACTCTTGGACATTGGTTTAGGGAAAGATTTTATGAACAAAATTTCTATAGCACTAGAACTAGCAGCAGGGATCAACAAATGGAATCTCATCCTATTAAAAAGCTTCTGCCCAGCAAAAGAAATCACTGGCAGAGCAAAAAGACATTCAACAGTATGGAAAAATATTTTACCAGCTGTTTCTCAGATATAGGGGTACTATCTAGAATATAAAAAAGCTTAAAAAAACAACACCCCCAAATTTAAAGACCCAATTCAAAAATGGGCATCTGAAATGAACAGACTTTTCAGAGGAAGAAGAAAAAGCAGCTAAGAAGCACATGAAGAAATGATCATCACCACTGGTCATTCAAGAGATGCAGATAAAAACAACTCTGAGATTCCAGCTCACTCAACAAAGAATGGCTGCAGTCTTGAAATCAACCAGTAGCAAATGCTGATGAGACTGTGGGGAGAAAGGATCCCTTCTTCACTGTTGGTGGGTATGTAGACTGGTATAACTACTACGGAGATCAGTGTGGAGATTCCTCAAAAAACTAGGATTAGAGATCCCATTGGACCCTGCTGTTCCCCTGCTAGGGATATACACAGAAAATTAAAAGATTTATACCACAGAGACTTATATGTACCCATGTTTATAGCAGCTCATTTTGTGATAGCTAAATCTTAGAAACAACCCAAATGCCTATCAACTGGAAACTTGAGAAAGAAGATGTGGTTTTTCTATAAAATGGAGTATTATTCTGCCACAAAGAATGACAAGTTTGAGTCATTCATACTCAAGCGGGCATACATTGAGGACATACTCATAAGTGAAATAAATAGGTCACAGATATGTAAATACCATATCTTTTCACTGATATAAGAAACTGAAAATATAAATGAGTTCTAGAATGCATGATAGATATTGTAAAGTAGAAAATATTCAAAGGGAAATGGACATAAGAATAAGTAATGAGGGAAAAATGTGATAGTAATAAAGAAAGGGAAACAAAGCTTATGTATATAGGGGCTAGGGATGTAGAGTGGGTAAGGGAATGGGAAAAATGATAATCAAGTCATGTCATATACTGGTACGAACTGGCAATGGTGAGTGTGATCATAATATGTATATAAAATGTGCCCATTTCACAATAAAATTTTGGTTTGGCTATACTATTACAGGAAATGTAGCTAAAATCCACAAATTTGATATTGTATGTTTGATGAAAAGAGTATCTTGCATTATATGACATCTAATCTAGTTTTTCCAATTCTTCTATAGTGGTCCAGTGTGTCCAGAAACATTAAGTGCCTGGCAGGTTTATTTATTTACAAACAGATTCCATTTTTTAAAAGTCTAAGACTCTAAGAAAGCTGACCCATGAGTTACATTTTCGTTTGTTACCTCCTTATGCAGAGTATTAGGGAACCTTTTCCCTCAGATTGAATGGAACCCAGCCCCAGGCTGAGGCTCCTATACTGTGAAGTTTCAGGTTGATCCTTATTTGGATCAACATTTCTGTGACCAAACACCCGGCTGTGGCTCCAGGAGGCCCTTGCAAACTGCACCTGGCCAGCATCAAATGGAAGCACTTGCTACACACACCATGCAAGGTATTCACACACACTTAATTTTTTCTAATAACAGCTCCAAGACTGTGATGTTTTCACCAACTTGAATAAAGAAATGCCCACAAGAAGGCCAAATAAAAATAAATAAATTACCAGTAGCCACTGTGATTTACCTGTTAGATATAGTCTCTCTTAGATGTAACTCAGATATATGAATATACTTACGTCTAACACTGCATGTGTGTTTTCCAACTTGTGGAAGAACAAAATCATCTAAAACTGGTTCTTAATTGACTTGTGACTGTTTTCCACCAGGCTCATGTCAAATTTTGCTGAAATGAGAATAAATCACAGACATGTGACTAATAGGATAGTAAAGTATGTGGCTAATTTAGAAGAGTGGCCTTCATAACAGTGTCTGTGATATTGTGTTTATACTATGAAAAATTTTTGCCTGTTTATCTCTACTTGCTTATTGCCAATTAATGGATGGGGGAAGAAAATAGCACAACACACTGAATTTGTAGTGACTCTTACTACGAAGTGAGAACAGCAATTCAAGATTGAAGTGATGGCAACCATAAAAACAAAGGCAAAGGATATGTGACTATGAATACATTTCCTTTTGAAAAAGAGTGCAGGGGTGTTGTTTATCTCCATGTTGTGGAGGAAGTAATCTGATCTAAGCAGGTAAAGGCACTAGTTTCAGTCTGGAGTAGTTCCAACCGCATTTGATCTTGTCCTCTCCTGAGGGGTCATGTAATCACATTGCTAAGGGACAGCTGCTGTTCTGTTCAGACTGTGGTAGCAAGTAGCTGACACACTCTTCCCCATAGACTCCAGTGTTGCTGGTGAGAAGATAGTTGTCACTGAAGTCTTGGGTGTTGTTATCCACTGAAATGTATTATGACCCCTAAGCATTTGTCCTGACACTAAGTCTCCTCTCAAATCCAGTCTTTCTTCCCGAAATCTTTCAATTTAAAGTTAACACTAGGTACTTTCTAAGGTGCAATTGAAAAAAGAATCAAGCTATTATACTTTTTCTTTTTAAACAAACTTTTAAAAGTTTATTTATAAAATATTAAGAGCCTTTAGTATCTATAAACCATTAAACATTAGCTTGCTTAAAATTAACACAACTTAGTAAGATGTTTTCAGCAAAATGCTTATACCAAGTGTGTGTATATGTATATGTGTGAGTGTATAGGTGTCCAATTGAGACAGTGTGTGACCCATCTGTCATATACATTGGGCACTAATTGGTAGATTTGTGCTTTGAAGGGCTGGTAGATGTGGCTGTATGAGAAAAGAAGGAAGAACTTCTGGGAGAAAAGCAGTCATGTGAAAAAGCCTTGGAAGTCCAAGTGAATGTGGTGTACCTTCCTTTCTGAATGTGTGCGACAAGGCTCCTAAATGGAACGTTTTATCCATGAGGCAGGGGGTTTACCACACTCGGATGTGATGTATCTTGCTGAGATTATTTAGGCGGCAGCATGTAGCTGATTCATGTCAGCCTATGGGAGTCTGTAGTGTGAGTCACGTCAGGAAGATGCTGCAGCTTCTATGCTTGTGAGGCTAGTGGGTGTCTCCAGACACTGATGGGGCCTCATTGTGACCCTTCAGGTAAAAGGCTCCTTCATATTTTGAATAATATTTTCCATCTTAAAAATTGTAATTTAATTGTATACTAAAAATAAAATTGACTTTGTAATATAATTAATTACTATGAACATTTTAGTATATATCTATATATATACATATATACACACATATATACATATATACATATATATAGATAGGTATATATATATGTATGTATGTATGTATATCTATAGAGATATCTATGTATCTATAGATATATATATCTATAGATACATAGATATCTCTATAGATATATATGTCCTTTCACTGTTTTACTATTTTTCAAGCACACACAAATAATTTTCAAGACAATCAGATCATAATTATGCTACTGCTTTATTACTGTAGTGATTCTTTTCCTAACATTATATTCAGTTTTCCTGACATTATGCATAGTCTTACAAAATACAGCTCAGTGTTTTTATTATAAAGGAAGTAACATATTCACCATAAAAATAAAGTCTACTGTTAAGGATAAAAGCAGGATGATGAGGATCATCAACAATACCCCCAAATGTTAGTGATAAATATCTATTTCATTTTAATCTTCTATATTGGAATCTTCCCATAGGCCTATGAACACACTGAAGATTTTTGTTTGTGAAAGAAAACATAACAAACACTTATGTAGGGTCTACTATATAGCAGGCATGCTTGTCAGTGTTTTATATATGGCAGTTAATTTTTTTCATGAGGTAAGAGGAATGACTGTTGCCAACTTAATTTGAAAGAGTTAAAGCACATATAAGTCCTTATCTAGACCACACACCAGGAAGTAGTGAAGTTAGAATTTAAAGCCAAGCCATCTGTTTCCAGATTCTTACCTTCAAAAATGTGGTATTGCTTGTTCCCTGATACGATATTCACTGTAAGAAAAAGCTCTATTTCCACCTACTTCTTCACAGCCAAGTCTTTCAGAAGTTATTTATACTATATGATTGCATTTCTTCACATAGAATACCTCATAACACACAGAAATCCACCTCTTTCACAAGCCAATTTGCCAAAAGCATTGATTCTCGCTCACATCTCTGACTTTAATCCAGTAGACTCATCAGGTACCTCATTTATTTTTGCAATCAGCCCGGCGGCCAAGAACAGTTCCTCCTCAGTGTCTCTGCACGTTTTCCAGGAGGCAGCAGTGTCCTGGGCTCTGCCTGGGTCTCCAGGCTTAGGCATGGGTTCCAGCCTCACCTCAGGCTCAGCCAGAGCCCTTGCGGCTTCTTGCTCCAGACCTCTTTCCCAGAGCTCTGTTAGGATTTGGGTGGCGAGCACTCCTTACATAGAGATCTCTGTGTCGAAAGGTCCGATCCCTAGGGCCCAGCATCCCCAGGTGTCCCTTCTGCCAACAAGCTCAAATCTGCAGGTAACCACTCTTCCTTTCTTTGCCTGTTTCTTAGCTTAGATATCACCTCCTCTGGGAGGAATTCCCTGTCTCAAAAGTCTGCCTGTGTATCCTGTTTCGAAGCAAAGCAATCCTGCTGGGTATTCCTCCTGGTGACCTTGCTGTTGGTTTTTCAGCACCTGTTTGCCTGTCACCTCCCTGTCACGTTGCCAGCCTGTGGACAGTCGGGATTCTTCAACACAGTTTTGTGTAGCATGTGTTCACCAGCTGGTGCATAATTATTTTAGGGTCAGTGACATTTTCACAGAATGATTCGCTGTACTTTTAGACCTTGTGTTGTATTTCATAGGGAGTCTAAGATTATTACTCATCTCATACAATAAGACAAAACTTCCCTCAACTCAAACATTTCAACATTTATATTTTTCAGTATCTCAGATGCCCTCACTTTAGTTTCTACCTTCTATTAGTTATTTATCATTGCATCAACTAACTTATTTTCTTTATCTTTTTTTTTTTTTTTTTAGGTTTTTTGAGACAGGGTCTCGCTTTTGTGGTTCAGGCTGGCCCTGAGCTCAGCCTCAAACTCACATCACAATCCTCCTGCCTCTGCCTCCCGAGTGCTGGGATTACAGGCGTGAGCCACCACACCCGGCACTGTGGTATGTGGTACTGGTTGCTGCTGGGTGTGGGTCTCCACACCCA
>PVIR01011903.1:0-19266 GCA_004026965.1 Petromus typicus | reverse complement strand
CGCCGGAACCACTGAGCTAACTCCCCGGCCCTCTTTATCTATTTTTTATTAATTTCCTGGAATAGCTTTTCTTACTACAAGACCTATCCATTATCATATTTAAGTAGTTTTAAAATCTTATTATTGATTTTTACTACTTTTACTACACCAAATGATAGCATTACAGTTGTCAAACAATTTATATAAATTGAATTACTAATCCAGAACTCAAATGTAGGGCTCTATTAAAGATACCAAAGTCCCATACACTCCTGATATGCTCTGATCACAGATTATACAAGGCAAGTTTGTGACTCCTGGAGCAGACTCACAATCATGCCATTCAGAACATCTTTATAGTAGACAGTGAGGCTCTCTCACTTTTTCATTCTGTAGAAATAGCTAACATTCCCCTCTCATTCCCTTGTGTAAATTTTGTTTTGGGAAATCTATGAATTGAGCCAATGTAAGCTTTTTGATGTTGAGATATAAAGTCATAGAGAATGTGGTGGATTCTACCATTGCCAATGAGTGGGGCTACATGCTTTTGGTGTGAAATGGCTTCAGCTGCCCCTAGCTGTGAAGAGAAACACAGTGTGGCATGACCCATGTCTGTGGTGCACACCACAGAGCTAATACTGAGTAGGTCCCTGGGTACCAGACATGCTGACGGCAGGTATATCTCCTCAAGGAAGCATGCCCCCGATCTTTAGTTCCTAGACAGGCTCATGATTGCCAGCTGATTCCTACACGACCTCAGGGAATGTCTGGTGTTATTTCGAAGGCAGTTCCCTGATAATTGTACTTTATTCTGTCTGGATTTACAAACCATAAGGCATTGTTCTCATGAAGCCCTTGGGCCTCCATCTTGTCCCTGTGGCCTGGCGGCTTCATGGTCAGACTGACAGCATCATCTGAATGACTCTGGGCTGTCTACTTACCTCTCATCAAGACGTCTTCTTTCGTGTTAGTTGTGTCATGCAACGGGCAATGGAGGGCAGCCACTTAACTCTTCCGCCTCAAGACATGAGCTTTCTAGATCCTGGAGGGTGTTATCCTGCCTGTTTCTCTGTGACTCAGAAATGGCTTGCAGCATGAAAAGGAGCTGTCACTCATGGAGAACAGACACCAGAAGGTGTCGCCTTCTTGGGGACAAATCACAGTTCTGGTTATAAAGAATGGACTGTGTGGTGATTTCCCTGGAAGAGAGAAATCTTTCCTAAAGCTGTTGTCTGACAGAGGTGAAATAAAATGCCTGGGTTCCTAAAATTGCACTGTATCTTTTTGAACTGTTAACACTTCCTTCTCATACAGAGTACATTTGTCAAAAGCCGGCAGGAAAATGGCATAAAATGTCAGAGTGTCTTTAAGAATAAATGGGGAGGGCCGGGGATTTAGCTCAGTGGTTCCAGCGCCTGTCTTGCAAGTGCAAGGACCCGGGTTTGATCCCCGGTAACCACATACAATACTGGGCATGGAGACTCACACCCAACAGCCACCAGTACCACGTACCACAGTGCCGGGCATGGTGGCTCACGCCTGTAATCTCCGCACTCGGGAGGCAGAGGCAGGAGGATTGTTGTGATGTGAGTTTGAGGCTGAGCTCAGGGCCAGCCTGAACCACAAAGCGAGACCCTGTCTCAAAAAAAAAAAAAAAAAAAAAACCCTAAAAAAAAGAAAAAAAAGAAAAGAATAAATGGGGAAGCCTGGAATGATTGTCTTTGTAATTTAAGCAGGAGTTGGTGGGAGAGCACTTCACATTTGCTTTCTGAATTATTCCCTTCAGGAAGAAGTCTGAGAGTTGCTCTAGGTGATATATTAATACAGTGCAGTTCTTTGATATTTTATTTTCATAATGAATGAACAATAATATTAAAATGTACTGTAATGATTTAAAATAATTTTATAATCCTGTAAACACAAGTTTATGACTCTCATAAACACAAAATGCTTACAGTACTGCCTCAGCCTCTGGAGTACTGAGATTACAGGTATACACCATCATGCCTGGATAAATATTTATTTTTCTTATTTGTGTTTATCAAACATATGGCATAAGGAAAGAAAGGGATATTAGTTTTAATAATATACTTTATGAGAAAAATTTAGTAATATATGCATAAATCTTTATGGGTAATTAAGTTTTTTTTGTTTTTGTTTTTGGAAGATAGGGTCTGTCTGTGTACTTTAAGCTGACCCTGAACTCAGTATCTAGCCCAGGCTGGCCTTGAACTCATAGCAGTTCTCCTGCCTCAGCGTCTTGAGTGCTGGGATTACAGGTATGTGCTACTATGTCTAGTCTAGGGTTTTCAAAATTAACATTTAATGTAAGTTTAATATTTCTTGACATATTTAAAAATTATGTCATAAAGACTAGAGATATTAAATTTCTATGATGAATATGTCTAAAATGAATGTACAAATATGCATCATTCCACTAATATGGAAATAATATGGACAGATAGATAATGATCTAGAGATACAGAATTGTCCATAAAAATTGATATGCAATTCAAATTTTATATCCATTTAACTGTAAGAATTTTTTAAAATTCTTGTTCATAATTGTTTTCATTAATAACAGCTCATAAATTCTAATTGAATAGTTAAATAAAATAGGTGAGTATTTTTGTAGTACTTGAGTAAATAATGTTTCTAGTTTATATAGAAGTGCTAGCTGATACTAAAATTAGTAAGCAAAAAAATAAATGAATGTCATTTTTCTCACTATGTAGCTCAGGCTGGCTTTAACCTCTCAGCGATCCTTCTGTCTCAGCCTCCTGAGTGCTTGCATTACAGGCATGCACCACCATGCCTGGCTGAATATCATTTTTAAAAGCTTTACAATTAACTCATGTTATTTTGGCAATCTGCTCTTTTGCTGTACATGACTTTGCTGTGGGTTCATTTGCCTGTTATTTCATGGTGATTTTCCTAATAATTTCTCAGCATACATGGTATAATTAATTATATCAGTGCTTATTAATATTTTTCAGAGAGTATGATCACAATTAGAAGCCTCTTGGGAGATGGAATATTTAATCAGTCATAACTTCAGCCATGCAACAGATAATGCATTATCATAAAATCTTTGTTAAAGACCAGCTAGAAGTAGAAGTCCTTCTGTTTTGTAGTAGTTACAGATGTCATTTAGCAATCTCAAATGCACAGATGATAGATTCTTTTCAGTGATTGATTGGTCTGTAACCAGATAAAATTGTTTTACCAGCACTGTGCTCAGATTTGGAACCCTCAGGCACAACAGTGGGCACTGCCTGCCAGGTCCTTTGGGCTTTAAAGGGTGAGGGAGAGAACACTAACTCACCTCCTGTCTCTTAACAGGAGTCCTGCAGAAAATCATGGTCCATCTGTCCGCAGCTTGCTGTACATATTGTCATGAGCCATCCCTTTTCCTGTCTGTGGTTCAGTTCATCTGTGAGACTATAAGAAAGGAATAGAAATGTTCTGCTATCTGATGTGACACTGGGCCATGGCCCTGGGAACCTACAGGGGACAGCAGTGGCCCAAAGGGTCTGGCCAACTGCCATGTCCCTGTGGGGACCTAAATCTTGTCCACACATGGAGCCATCTTCCTAGCAGCAGAGTGTGACTTCTTCTCTCAACACACTCTCCACCTTCTGTAACTTACCATTGCCCAGCTTAGAGTGCTTTCTAATAAAATGAAAATGCTTTCATCGTAAGTTTCAATGTTTACTTCTCAGAGGCCCTATCTATGCCATGCCAAAGACACATCAAATATAAATTCTCTAATGAACTGAGGTTAGGGGAAAAATAAATTTGAGACAAGATCAAGTTATTAAATCTTTTGACCATTTTTATAATTCATCTTTATGGCACTTAATATAGAATAAAATATGTGATGGAAATAAATGGAAAGTTGCCCAAGGAAAAGATATCAGTTGATATTTCAAAAGTAACATTCTACCTATAGAAAATTATTTCTGTATCTACTATCTATCTGTCTGTCTATCTGTCTGTCTGTCTATCTATCTATCTATCTGTCTATACATGGTATCTTTATGTTTTTTCGGAAGTAACTTGGGGTGTTAGTGCATTTAAGATTACATTCAAACATTAAATGTACTTAAATTATCTTCATTTAAAATTTTATAAAATAAATATCTCAAGCATGGTTATATCTTTCATAAAAAAATCATGTTTTCATTTGAGTAAATTACTTAAATGAGTTCGAAGTACAGAAGCAAATCACAGATTCATAGTAATTTCAAGTTCCCTAAGGTAATTTGAAATAGACTTAGCTATAGTATACTTTTTTAGCTTTTGAAGAGTTAAGAAAATCATAGAACTTTTTTTAAATGGAGTAGTTGAGCAGAAAATTCAAATGTTTTCATTTTCTGTTACAATATTAATTGAATTACTTCATGTCCTTCAAGATTTTACCATTTCTTTAAAAAAAGAAAGAAAAGGAAAGAAGGAAGGAAGAATATACTTTTTTTTCTCTACCAGCAACTAGTAGTGATCTGATTTTCCATGTTCATCCCAAAGGATCTGTAGGATCTGAAGAGTCAGCCCGTGTGAAGTCCATGCTCTGCAAAAACCCACCTCAGTTCCACAGCGCTGCAGGGTTTCTGTTAACCCCAAAGCAGAATCCAAGACATTCATTAGTGAAAAGTGTAAACAACTCACCTATGTCACAATTGATAATGATTTTTGTTAACTTCACATAGTATAATAATGTCATTTTCAATAATATAAGCAAAGATATTAGTAAATAATATTGATTGGTTAAGTGCACATTGTAGGAAAATTGATACATTTTCAATTAAATATAAAGGTCACTTTCCGTAGATGATTGAGGGTGGATTGTTAGTGTAAATGAGAATTATGTTATGTCAACTGTCTTCAAATATACATAGAAAAATACATTGAAATCAAATGTAATGAATTCTAGGTTAACATGATTTGTTTTCCACATTCCATTCTCCAAAATTTTCACTAGAGTTTAGATGGTAGGTATGTCTTTCCTGAAGTCTTCAGTCAAAATTAATAACTAAAAATAACATTCAAATATTTGAGAAACATGAAGTAAAATAAGAGGCTAGGATAACCTAAATCTTGCATAACTTAATTGATAGCAAAGAAAAATTGTATAGATTGTGGATCTGCACTCTTTATTTAGTTTAGCTGTGATTATCTGTGGAACTAAGCTGTAGGTCACCCTTATGTAAAAGACTACACACAGCACTTATGCCATTAGCATGCGGCACTTTGAAGATTTCACTCTCTTTTCCTCCTTTTAACTCCCACAGGTAAGTATCTAATAATAGCTGTGAATGGGGAAGGATAGAAAGAGGAAAAGCAGAGTGATATATTTAAAATTTTAACTCAGTCATCAAATATAACTTCTGTACTGATTATTCATTGCAACTGGAAGGTTTACTCTATATAAAACATATTTCTCCAAACTTGTTTGAATTGGTATTTTTTGTTGTTGTTGTGTGCAGCTGTTCCTTAGACAGAGGTCTTCTATCTAGAATATATAAAGAGCTCAAAAAAACCTGACTACCCAAATTGAAAGACCAAATCTAAAAATGGCCATCTGAAATGAAAGGACACTTCTCAAATGAAGAATTAGAAACAGAAAATAGATGTAAGAAAAGATGTTCAACATCACTGGTCATTGAGAAATGCAGATGAAAATAACACTGAGATTCCATCTCAATCCAGAAAGAAGGGCTGCTATCAGGAAATCAGTAACAAATACTTATGAGCCATGAGAAAGGGACCCTTCAGCCAAGTCCATCTGTACAGATTTGCACAGCTGCCATTACTTGAAGCTGCACTCTGCTAGGTGCTGCCTTTTTCTCAGTATTATCTCCCACGAAGAGGAGTTCTCCTTAGAAAGCTCAGTGATCACATGTTCAGATGCTCACATTTTTGCTTTGTGACATGGAGCAAATACTTCAACTCTATTTTGTATCTACACACAATGTCATTCCATTGTTCTTTGGTGTATTATTGAGTATTTTGGTAAACATGGTATGTACTCAGTACTTCCTTTTAGCACTCCCAAACTCCTGTGATGGGTTCTCTATATTTCAGAAATGGAAAAGTTTGAATGCTTTTCTAAAAGTCAAATAACTTGTATGTACAAAAATGAAGATTTTACTCTACATCTTCTTTCTCTCAGATTACTAACTACCTTACTCTAAGGCTGTCTGTAAACTCAAGCTAAGATGTTGCTCTTAAGATATTGCTTTAAGATGTTGCTAAGTTGCCTTGAGGTGCATCCAGCTAGCTATAAATGTCTCTAAATGATCATTCTTTATGGTGAAGCTATATATATATATATATATATATATATATATATATATATATATATATATGTATGTATATATATGTGTGTATATATATGTATGTGTGTATATGTATATATGTATATATACATATGTGTATATATGTATATATATGTATATATGTGTGTATATATATATGTATATATATATGTACATACACACATATCACATCTTCCTTATCCAGTCTCCAGTTGATGGGCATTTAGGTTGTTTCCAAGATTTATTTATTACAGACTGAGCTGCTATAAACATGGGTGCACATACATCAATGTGATATGATGCTTTTGTTCTTCCATGGAAATATCCAGCAAAGAAATAGCAGGGTCACATAGAACCTCTAATCCTAGTTCTTTGGGGAGTCTCCACACTAATTTATACAGTGGACACACCTGTCTACACTCCCACCAACAGTGGAGAAGGGTCCTTTTCTCCCCACTGCCCCTCCAACATTTGCTGTTGGTTAATTTCCTGATAGCAGCCTCTCATTCTGGAGTGAGATGGAATCAGTGCTGATTTTATCTTCATCTTTCCAATGATCAGTGATGTTGAACTTTTTTCCATATGTTTATTTACTATTTTTACTTCAGCTATGACTTTTAAAATGACTTAAATGTACAATGCATTGTCGATTGTAAAACATTTAATTTTAATAAATAAGTATCCTTATCTTTCAATGTTTATCTGTTTCCACATGACAGATGCATGTCTAATAAATCTTGCAGACTACCTGGCTTTACTGTTGAAGTCTAGTTCTCCCTTTGCAATTTTCCATTTGCCCATGATGGACCCCACAGGGTCCCCACACACTAAGACCCCTATCTATATCTAACAGATTCCTCAAGACTCAAATTCGTGTTGCAGCAACTCAGTATAAAATGCTGTGTATCACTCTCACAATTGTGTGGTGGGGAGTTATTCATTTTAAATTTGAAAAGAACATATAACCCTGCATCAACCCATCTCCACATGCATAAAGAACTTGTTAAATATACTTTAAATTCCATTTCTAAAATGTTTATATTTAACTCAAATTGGATTTGTTCAGAATCTTGTGCATTTATGTGAGTGAACCGTGTTCAGACTGAATCTACTTTTTAAAACTAATAGGGAAATGTGAAATTTGGTAAATTATAAAGGGAATTTTATCTTAATTTAGTAATTTAAACATGAAAGTGTTAAGAGAATCCTCCTGTGTGTCAGTGAAGCCTCCTTACTCAGATATAGTTCTCTCTGTTAGGAGAATAAATTGGTTGCTATTTTAGAATGAGCATATTTGGACTTAAAATTTCTGTCTTGTTAATTATAACAGAGCATGTTTTTCATTTATTTTGGTGCACATTTAAGTGTATGAGAAGAAAGCTGTTACACATCATATATGAATGAAGCCATCTGTGAGGGGTATAAGCACTGCTCTTACTCTGAGTTCTGTAAGTCTGAGTTTCTGATGAGACTTAAGGACAGGTTTAAAACTCATTATGAGCCAACATCTGCTTTCTGAAGCCAGTGATTCTCAGAAAGTTCTGGTGCAGTTCTAATGTCTCTTCTACTTAATCTTTCTTAGTTACAGTTGTGAAATCATTCATGTCACAGTTGTGAGACACAATTTATATATATTATATATTTATATATATATTACATATATCAGATGATTTTTCTGCATATAATATATTGGTAGTCACAGTATAAAACTATGTGAGAAATAAAAACACATTTGACTTACCATTTACTTGTTTTCTGTAAAGAGGATACTAAAATTAATACTCTTTTCTAGCCTTAATAGACTGTATTCAGAAAAAAAAGTATTAAAAATGTCCATGAAAACAGATAGACAACAGTATCATTACATATAACTTTCAAGCATCTGGTTGAAATGTAGAGTGATTTTAAAGAAAATCATCTGGACATATTACAAGACAGATCAATAAGTAAAATATTTTAGCTTTTTTCTTTAAGTATTCTTAAAGCTAAGGACATTCTATACCTTTTCCTGTTTGGTTTATAATACTTTTAGTACTTAATAAACCATGCAGCCTTGGATTCATGTTGGGTTAGTGCCATATGCACTGACAGTTATAATTTTATGCTGATGTTTACTCTAGGACTTTTGGAGTCCATGGGAAGTCCCAAGAGAGCAAGGAGGTGGATATGGTCTTCTGTGTCTGGCTTGTGTCCTGGTGCACTAAATGGCATTCACAAACTGGCCCCCATGCCCAGCCAGAACCCCAGGCCAGCTGAGTACGAGCACATTGGTGACCCAGTCACTTGCCCACCAGGTGGCTGTTGCAGTGTGATTCTGTGTCAGCCCCAGGTCAAATATTTCTAAAGCTTGACCAGAGTAAACCTCAGGGCATTTGGCTTGAAGAAGGCTCAGTCCAGTCTATCTTTCAATCCTTTTAAAATCATGGGCAGAGTCAGAAGATCAGAGCATCTGGATACTATTATCCTCCTTGCCCCACCTCTGTGCCATACAATTGCTTTTCATGCACTGACTCTGGACCATTTGGCTTTGTTGAGAACATTTTCAGAAACCCAGTCATGTGCAGGATCAGCGGGTGATCTGTGATGTTCCATTTCTTCACTAGGAGGAGTTGCCTAAATAGTTCACTTATTATAGGGAAAATTTCAGGTCCAGCACTGGCTGAGCCTAAAATGGAAACAATAATTGTGGCATTACTTCAACTTCATAGAAAACTTATCCAGGTCTTACTTGATTTTAGGTAGCACTGTAAGAATATTTATAATGTGGTGCATTAAATGCATGGATTGTTTCCAGATCAGATATAATTAGTTCTACCTTAAAGAAACACACGTGCAATGATCAGGTTCCCACTACAGTCTCTGAAGTAGCAGGGAGCAGACATTCTCAATGAAAGAACCTATAGGTCATGTTATCCCAAATTAACAACAGCAACAGCAAAACTAATTAGAACTAAGTGAGCAAAAAACCTTTAGCTGCACATGGTAAAAACCAAATAAACCATTAGCAAAGCAAGCAGGTTGAGGCCACGGGACAGGCTTGTCCTATGGTTTCCCATGTTTGTGAAAATAATGGCAGTGTCTGTGGAGTTCCACTCCAGTTCTCTGTACCAAGGTGCTTGGCCACAGAAATGATTTCATTCTTCTCTTTCCATCTTTTTTATCCTTTCCACAAACAAAACCCATACCCTGCATTTGACATTAACTGAAAAGAATGAGCAGTTTTTGCATTATGCTATAAGACTATCCATGTTGTAATAATTCAATATAATAATTGTTAAGAAGTATTGATACATGCTTTAAATGAGTGTCTACTGTATGATATTAATATTATTATATTATTGATATAATATAATATTTCATATTATTAACATTAATATTTTTAATATTTGAGAAGGGGCACCATAAAATTAAGTACCTTTCAGAAAATGAAGTCAAATTCTCACATGGGATAAACACACTTTATAATAAATGCAGCATTAGTATTAAGATAACTTTTATAGTAATGTAGTTATAATTGTATGTTAGAATTGTGGATAGAAGGAGATTAAGACAAAACAGCATATTTTTCATATAAGTCCCAAAACAATGCCAAATGAAACTATATCCTACAGAGTCTCTATGTGTCAGCTCTTCTCATTGTGAGTTTTTCCTGTTACCTGCCAAATTGAATTCATGCTCTAAGTCTGTTTAGTGTAACATGTTCAGGATTTTGGGAACTGATACAGTGAGATTATCTCAACTTTTTGCATAAAGTAAAAGAACATTTTGCTCAAGTGCATAAATAATATTCTCAAGTAATCACTGCTTATGTGCTTGGCAACAGTGTTTCCTCTATTTTGCTGTTTTGCCCAAGAACTCATTCATATGTGCCAACATGATGATAATTTCATAAATATTATTCATTCTTAGTAATTTTATCCTGTAATACATGACATATAAATGTAAATAACAATATATACTTGCAATTCTGGATAATTGCATTAAAATGTCATTATCTAGTTAAAAATATTTATATTAGGGCTGGGGAGTTAGCCTAGTGGTTCTGGTGCCTATCTTGCAAGTACAAGGGCTGGGGTTTGATTCCCCAGCAACCACATACAATACTGGGTGCGGAGACTCACCCCAGCAGCAATCAGCACCACATACCACAGTGCCGGGCGTGGTGGCTCACGCCTGTAATCCCAGCACTCGGGAGGCATAGGCAGGAGGGTTGCTGTGGTGTGAGTTTGAGGCTGAGCTCAAGGCCAGCTTGAACTAAAAAGTGAGACCCTGTCTCAAAAAAAAAAAAAATTATATTAGTGCCATGTTTTCTTATTCAGTAAGTTTTAACATATACTGTTTCTTTTCCTGTATTCCTAATCTCTAAAAAAAAAAAAAGAAGATGAAATAGTTGCTGCTAAGAAATATATTTTAATCAGCAAACCCACAGGGAAAATAGAAAGAAATATATTTTAAAACTTGTATACTTTTTGCAAAGAAAATACATCTTGTTTTCAAGTTTACTTTTAATTAATATTTAAAGCTTACATATTTTACCTATCAGTAGAGGCCATGTGATGTTTTAAAATATATATGCATTATGTAATGTTTAAATCACATTAAACATTCTGTGGCATTGATTCCTTTTATGGTGAAATATTCTAAATTCTTGTTTTAGTTTTTTGAACTGGGCAGTACATTATCTGTAGACACATTACTGTGTAGTAACATGCCAGGACTTTGTGCTCCTGTCTACCTGAAACTTATGCCAAGGATAAACCTTTCTACATCAGCTTCTTAACATTCCATGTAAGCAATACCTTGTGACACTCATCTGCTACCTGCCTTATTGCAGCTACCATGGTGATCTCCAGTTCCATCCACATTGTCTTTTAGTTATTTTGTTTTGTTTTGTTTTTTTGAAATCTTTATTGGCACATTATATATACACATCATGATTACACTCAACAGTGAAAATTTGTACCAGCATATGACACAACTTAATTCTCATTTTTCCCATAGCCCTACCCACCCTACCACCCCCACCCTCTATATACATAAATTTTGTTTCCTTTCTTTTTTGTTATAATCTCATTATTTTTCCCTCTTCACGCTATTTTTCTTTGAGTATTTTCTATTTCACAATATATAACATACAATTCTAGAACTCATTTACATCTTTATTTTCTCATACCAGAGAAAAAATATATTTACACATCTGTGACCTATTTATTTCACTTACGAGGATATCCTCAAGGTATGTCCATTTAAGTATAAATGCTTCAAACTGATCATTTTTATGGCAGAGTAATATTCCATTCTGTAGAAGAACCACAGCTTTTTAATCCAGTCTCCAGCTGATGGATGTTTGGATTGTTTCCAAGATTTAGCAATCACAAACTAAGCTGCTATAAACATGGGGGAACATATGTCACTGTGAAATGACTCTTTTAATTCTTTTGTGTATATACCTAGCAGAGCAATGGCTGGGTCAAATGGGACCTCTAATTGTAGTTTTTCGAGGAATCTCAAAACTGATCTCCACAGGGGTTGTACGAGTCTACAGTCCCACCAACAGTGGAGAAGGGTTCCTTCTTCTCCACAGCCTCGCCAACATTTGTTGCTGGCTAATTCTGACATGGCAGCCATTCTTTGTGGAGTGAGATGAAATCTCAGTGTTGTTTTCATCTGCTTCTCTTGAATGACTAATGATGTTGAGCATTTCTTCATATACTTTTTATCTGCTCTTACTTCTTCCTCTGAAAAATATCTGTTCATTTCAGCTGACCACTTTTGAATTAGGTCCTTAAGTTTGGGTGCGCTGATTTTTTTAAGCTCTTTATATATTCTATATAGTTACCCTTTGTCTGAGGAACAGCTGGTAAAGATTTTTTTTTGATTGAAATCTTGATTGGTACATTACATATACACATCATGATTGCACTCAACAATGAGAATTTGTACCAGTATATGGCATAACTTAATTCTCATTTTTTCCCATAGCCCTACCCACCCTACCACCCCCTATACCCCCAATATACATAAATTTTGTTTCCTTTCTTTTTTGTTATAATTATTTTTCCCCTTTACCCTATTTCACTTTGAGTATTTTCTATTTCACAATATATAACATACAATTCTAGAACTCATTTATATCTTTATTTTCTTATACCAGAGAAAAGATGTGATATTTACCTATCTGTGACCTATTTATTTCACTTATGAGGATATCCTCAAAGTATGTCCATTTAAGTATAAATGATTTAAACTTAACAGCTCCTAGATAATTCAAAAAAGAATAACATAAGATTGATTGAAGTCACAGAGGAAACAAGAGACAATGCAAAAGACATTAAAAAACTATTTACAGAGATAATGGCAGAAAATTTCACAGAAAAAAGAAAAGAATTGAACCTACAAATATATGAAGCACACAGAACCCCATATGCCCATGACATGAAAAAATCTACACCTAGGCATATCATTATGAAAGTTCCAGATATCCAAAAAAAGAATGAAATACTGAAAGCAGCCAGAGAAAAGAAAACAATCATATACCAAAGGAAGCCCATCAGGATCACAGCAGACTTTTCAACTCAAACACTCAATGCAAGAAGAGCCTGGAGTAAAGTGTTTCAAGCCCTAAAAGAAAACAACTTCCAACCCAGACTGATGTATCCTGAAAAACTATCCTTCAAAATTGATGGGGAAATAAGATACTTCCATGACAAAGAACACCTGAAAAAGTTCACAAATATGAAACCTGTGCTCCAAAACCTTCTAAGGAATATCTTGGAGAAACATAAGGAAAATTACAAATTGATGAGACCTAACTGAGTCAATCCATGAGGCCAAACAAGAAACTGATGGGGAAAGGGCAAAAGTAGAATAACAGAGCCAAGAACAGGAAAACATGGTAAAGATTGTTTTCCCCACATTGTTGGTTGCCTTTTTGCTCTATTGGTGGCATCCACACTGTTGCAAGTGACAAGATTTAATTCTGTTTTGTGACTGAATAGTATTCCATGTGTAAATGTACCACACTTTTTATCAGCTTCTCAGCTGATAAAATGGACACTTGTTTTCATTTCTTGGCTGTGACGTACACATGTCTCTTTGACTTACTGATTTCCTGTCCTTCAGATACCTACCCAGAAGTGATATTTCTAGCTTATTTGGTAGTTGAATAAACTAATTACCTATTTATTTGTTTATTTGCTTATTACGGTACTAAAGACTAGATGCATGACCTTGCAGAAGCTAGCTGAATTCCCTAACACTAAGCTACAGTCCTAGTCCAATATTTTGAAGTAGTACTTACTGTTTTGCATAATGATCATACTAATTTACATTCCCACCAACAGTGTGCAAGGATGTTTTTTGCACCATCTTTTTCTTCCCTTATCTTTAATTTTTTTGATAATTACTGTTCTTACTGGAATTAGATAATACTGTATTTTTTTTTTTTTAGTTTGCTGGGGTTTTTTTTTGGTTATAGATGGTAAGCAGATATCCATATACTTCATCGCCTTTTGTATTTCCATTTCTCAGAAATTTCTATTGAGATCCACTATCCACTTTTCAGTCAGTTTTTCATTTTTGCTAATGAAGTTTTAAAAATCTTTATGTATTTAGGTTAATTTCTTATCAGATGTATAGTTTACAACTATTTTCCTCCCATTCTGTGGATTATTTCTTTATTATCTCTTTTTTGTTATTTGTTTGTTTTTGTTCCATTGAGCAAATGCTTAAACTATTTGCTCAATGTTTTTTATAGATATTTTGCATGTTAGGTTTACACTTAAGAATTTAATCCAATCTGAGTTGAGTTTTATAAGTTCTAAGAGATATAGATCTCATTTTATTCTTCTATATGATAATGTCTAGTTGTCCCCTTATTTTTTTTGAAAATACGCATTTCTTCAATGTGCTTTCACAGCAGCTTTGTCAAAGGCCAGCTATTTCCATGTGCAGACTTATCTCTGGCCTTTCTCTTCCATTTGTCTACATGCCTGTTAGTCTGCCTGTCCCAGTCAGCAATAGCGAGTGCAGCTTGTGGCATATTCTCAAGCCAGGGCATGTCATGTGCTTACTGCTCTGTTCATTTTGTTCAAGATGCCTTTGTCTACCTAGCAGTTTTTCTGCTTCCATTCACATTTTAAAATTGCCTTTTATACTTCTGTGAGGTATGTCATTTGTGTTTTGATGAAGTAAATTGGGTATAAGGATTATTCTAGGTTTTAGACATCTTTCAGCTTTTTCACATTTATTATGATTTTATTAAATTTCTTGGCTTATAATCACAGCTTACATCATAATCTGTGATGATCCTTTATATTTCTGTAGTGTTGGTTATAAAGTAAGCTTTTTCATCTCTTATTTTATTTATTTGTTACTTTTCTTTGCTCCTTAGTCCAGCTTAATTTTTTTTACCAATTTTATCTTTTGGAAGAACTATTTTTTTGTCTCTTAAATTGTTTTACTCTTTCTCTTTTATTTCTTTTCTGAACTTTATTATTTCCTTCCACTACATTTTGGTTTGCTTTATTCTTGTTTTTCTAATTTTTATGATGCTGTAATAGTTATTTAAGATCTTTTTGTTTTATTCATGTAGGTATTGATTTTTATAAAGTCCTCACTAAGGATGTTTTTGTTGTACTGTATAGATCTGGGTATATGGTATGTATTAAACAAGCTTTCCACTCCATGACAAACACCTGTGAGAGTCCACTAATGAGGAAGGAAGGTTTATTTTGCCTCAGTCCTGGAAATTCCAGTCCATGATAACCTGGCCTGTTGCACTGAGCATGTGGTGGCACATCATGGAGGAAGTGTGTGACAGAGCAAAAGCCTTCTTGCTGAGAAACAAAGGAGGCTGAAGGAGGGGCTTAGATCCTATTGCACCCTTCATAAAACAGCACCAGGGATCTGAAGTTGTCCCACTGGTCCCTGTCTCTTAAAGGTTCATTCTTTATATGCACAGAATGCCATGGTATTAACTGCTGAATTATTGCTCACAGTCTGAGTCCAAAGTCTCTTCAAGGCAGGCACAATCGTGAGCCACTGTCATAGTAAAAAAGAAAGTTACATACTTCTAAGGTAGACAGTATGCATGTTCCCATTTGAAAAGGAATGAACAAGAAAATAGCAAGGAAAGGTTTGACTAAAGCAAGAGCAAAACTAACCAGGACAAACCGTAAATCTTACAACTCAATTTCTAGGAACTGGAGCACATTATGGTCACCTCTGGACTCCCGTCAGATAGTGCAGTATCTTGGTTAATTGTCGCCCACACGGCCATTGTCTCCAGCTGGCGTTTCATGCTGCTTACAGCTTCCCTTGCAGCCATTCCTCACTTGTGGCCCTTCTGTCGTCTCAGGTCACCAGGCAGCTTTAGCTTCACTTTCATAAGCCTATGCGTTACCATGTCAGGGGCTTCTTATAGGTGCTTTGATCCAGCAGTATACCACCTGGCCTCATTGGCTTTCCTTTGAAAGCTTGTTGGAGTTCTCCATGACCCCACAGTTCTTACATATGCATGTTTGTGAAACCAATATCACTTGTGCAATACCAGTCTGCCACCAACATGACTTTGTGTATGGTCCCTCTTACAACATGGCTGCAATGTCTTCTAAGTACTTTGCTGGCTTAGTTCTGGTTGATCAAGATACCTGAGTTCTTTTTTTCTTTAAGGAAAGTCCGTGCAATTGGTTTTCAGCACTACACATTTGCAGTTTTAACTGGTAGGTTGTGCTAATTCTTGAGATACTTTCAAAGCATCTTCCCACTTTCTGGGTTCAGAGTTCTAACCATTGCACCATTCTCAGCAGCACTCGCGTGGTGGCACCGTTAGACCTGCCCCCACTCCAGCTGAACTGCTGTGTCTGTGGAGAAACAATTGCTGGAGCATCTTATTTGCCATCTTATTCCATTTCAAACTTTTGTTTTTCAAGCCCATCCTGCCATTATTATAGAAAGATAATTTTGAAAACTGGATAGAATTTAATTATATTATACATACAGGGTAAACTCCAAAGACTAAAGAATAATTTTAGGTTATCTTAAACTGGACAGTACAAAATGAGTATAAAGTTCTTTTATGAGCAATAAATATTTTCATATAAAAATCAAGAAACTCCTTATACTTAATGTAAATGCATGATAATGATAATCTTAATTTAGAGCACATTTTTAAAATGAAGATAAAAGTAATTTGAATTGTTTGAATTTATATACATTGTTTATAGATTCCCAGATAGCTTTTACTTTGCTATTTTCCACAAGTTATCAAGGTACTAAAATTATTATTCTAGTTTCATAAGTAATAAAATTAAAATACCTGTAGATTAGCTATGAAACAGCTCATATATAATACAGTTAAATTTATTAATTTTAATTATTTCATTAAAATGTGTATTTAGCTTATCATATATAATTAATTATATATAATTAATCCTAAAGAATAATTGTTGATTCTAGCCTTAGAACCTTAAAGTCAATATATACTAAATTTTAAAGTTGTATCAAAACATTTGTAGTATAATGCCATATTAATATAAGACCAAAATGTTTATGTCTTAATTTATGGGAAGCTGTATGTAGGGCAGGGTTATGTTTATAAGTTATATCTGAGTGTTCAGTAGCCAATACACTTTAATAACCATTCAATGTATATTTAAAGCTAAGTGTTAAATTTACATTTTATTTTCTTTTTAAAAGCCATTTCAACTGTAATAGTGAAAGATCTGAGCACTTTTTAGCTTTATCTTTAAGGTAAGTAGAACAGTGTGAGAGGCGAGGGGAGGAAACCCGCTTCCTGAGCGCCCCGCCTGCTGTGGCTGGGATTCCTCTCGTGCGCTCATTTCTGGGTGCAGTGTATTCTCGTCACGCTTGCCCTCTGTAGCCTGAGCACGAACCCTCACTCTTGTACCAGTGGACACTTCCTCCCCACGTGCCCACACTGTGGGAGCAACATCCTCAGGGAATGTCCAGAGCATTTTCTGCTCATCTTCATTTGTGGGTAGTGAGACTGTTCTGCTCAGCTTTGACAGTCATTGTAGTAGGCCCTTCTCTCCCTCATCAGTGTCCATTGTGTTTGTCAGTATGGCGTCTGGTGAAACTAGAAGTATTGTGAAGTTATTTCAGTGAACCATACAATATGATGCTTCAAAGGCTTCTCTGGGATGAGCATTACCTGCAGTAATTTCTACATATGCAGCAAGATATGAAGCAGATAAAATGTTCTCTTTTTTATTAGACTTAATTTTTCTGTTTTAAAAGCTGGGGAAAATGCAAGAAAGGAAAAATATTGAATCTCATCATGCAGCAGTTGGTCTATACACAATCTAATCTCTTCATGGAGAAAAGGACACCCACAAATATATTTATACTTCACAGTCTAACGTGGTTAAAAGTGATATTCCATCATGAAGCTTGAATTTGACTCTAGAATTTCTTTTCATTTTTATTTTTAGATTCTTTCATTCTTCACATAAAGCTGGACCAATATAATATGTGTCATAGATCATTTTTAAGAGTAGGAACTTAGTAACAAGTAAACATCATTGTTTATAGCCAACTATGCAGGTGTCTTGAGGAAAATCAAGAACCTGCCCTCTCTTCTCTTCTTCTGCAATGAAACCTGGGAAGTCACACCTTTAAGTCTGTCCCAAGTATCTACTCTGTTTTTGAAAATCTGAATCTGCAGCTGTGGACAAGCAGCTAGTCTGCCATTTTTTAACTGTGGATACTGAGCAGAATATTATGTTTTAGTTTTGTGCTTCACTTGCTTTTATCTGTATAATGAGCATAATTATAGAAACTCTAGGCCTGCTGTGAGAATTCGAGATAAGCAGGTTCACAGGGAGCTGTAACCAATACATTATTCCCCCTCTTACCTCCAGGAGGACCTGCTCCTCGCTAATGTCAGCTCCACCTCTGCTATTGCCTAGTCCTCTGTACGAGCTCCATTATTCCTTCAGGGTGAACCTGTCTCCTCCAAGCGCAGCCAGCCGCGGGAAGAAGTAACTGCTGCTGGAAGCCGGCTCTGTGTTGACGATGCACAGTCCACCTTGCGGTTTTGTCTTTTAGCCCAATACACTGTGTGTATTTTTAAAGGATGGTTCCTTTTTATCAGACTCCACTCTGAATGACTGCTTCCGTCAGACTGTAGGCAAGGACAGACGTGAGGAGCGGGAGTGGTCTGGGACGGCTCACTTGGTCCACTGCCTGTGCTTGGTGGCAGTTCCATCTCCTGGGTTGCAGGGCCTCGGAGCTCTGCACGCTTCCGGCCATCCCACCCCTGCGGAGGCCCCGGCTTGTGCGGCCCCAGGGAGCCGCGCGGTGCAGGCCGGCTCCCTCCTCGCGCTGCTGCCGGTTCTCACAGCTTCACTCGCACTGGCAGGCATTTCCCCGAGGGCATTCTCTGCCGCTTTCCTCGTGCCCCACGCGTGTTTTATAAGTGATTTTGTGCCTAGCAATTTTTTCGAAAAAGTAAAAAAAAAAAAAAAAAGCACAAAACTCAATCTGTACTTCAGTACCATGCAAAGGTAGAGAATACATATTAGAATCATAGCAAAGAATAAAGGGCTAACTCACAAAAATTCAGACCGCGTTTGTACTTGGCAAGTCTGTAATAGGACTTTTCGGCGCCTGCTGTCTCTGATGTGTTCAGTAACACTGGCAGTGTTGTCTTTTGCACAGAATTCTGTACGCACATGGGCTCATCTCGACCAAAAACTATACATGCGCGAGGTGAAGTGCGACGTTTTGATAACATGCGTACATTGTGGACTCATTAAATAACGGTTATTAACTCACCCTTTATCCGGTGTGTCAAAAATTATTTAGGTGGTTGTAATACGTCTCTATAATTTAGCAAATGGCCTGACGCTTTCGCGTAGCCCATGTAGACACGTGGCATGGACAGAAACGGTCCATTTCCATGGAGTTCAGTACACTTTCCCTGCCGTGCGACTTCAGATTTGAATTG
>PVIR01011902.1:0-45895 GCA_004026965.1 Petromus typicus | reverse complement strand
TTTAAGGTCTGTGGAATGAAGGGCAAGTCATCTTTGAGCTGAAAAAAGACCTGGAGAATTATCTCCAAGTATTTGAAATCACACACTCATGATCCTTCTTAGGGGGCATTATTAAACATTTCTCTTAGCAATCACCCAAGTCATGAACAATATTATTGTAAGCTTGGATCGGGTGGATTTATAGCACATTTTGTGAAAAGTGTATCATGCCAGAAAGGCAAATCCCTGTTGATATTGTGATTTTAAAAATGGAAGAAATGGCTGTGCTACAGTTTTGGGGGTTTTCAAGTAGAATGGGAAAGATAAAAATACAGACAAACAAAACAAAATATGTTATCATTCATACAGGACAATACTAGAGTACCCCAGAAAGTCAGAAATTGAAATGATAGTGAGTAATGTCCATGTCAGGTTATTCTGAGTGAATCCCTGCTAAATACATAATGAGTCATAGTTCAAATGACCCCTGCCTGGACAGGGGATGTTGCTGAGCAGTACAGCGACTGTCAGGCAAGTGCAAGGCCAAGTTCAATTCCTGAAATACAAAAGTTAAAAATACATAAACCGATCCCTTCCTACTGAAAGCTTACGCACAAATAATCCTACAGTTTTAAATCTGACACTTCACTGAGTTGTTTTGATGGAAAAATGCTGGAACTAAATTTTCTTCCCTGTTTTGGATTTGGGAAAATGGATCAAATGGTGAGAGAAACTGGAGAACCAGGGGGAACCGGATCTGCACTGTTGCTTGCTTCTACCATCTTCACCTATGAAGGATTCAAACTGCTCCCCACTTGGATTATTTTCCAAAATACAAGAAGTCCAAAAGTGTTTTCTCCTATCAATTAGAATCCCTATGCATCATTTTCATCAGAAAGTCCTCAGGAAAGAAAAAAAAGACCATGATTTAATAAGCAGATACATCTGATGAATAATATCTATTTCCTTAGTTCACAGTACCAAGAACTTCTCAGAAGAGACTGTGATTTTTCATATCTATTGTAAGAAGAGAAAGAACGCTGGAAAGATTCTGAACAGTGTAAATACTTCCCTGAAATTTATTGACCTCAAATTAAGGGTTTGGTGGGAAATGGAGTTTTGGAGAAAAGAACTTTATAGATGTAAGCTGTCCATAATTTTCTGTTCAGTAGCAGTAACCACAGCTACTATTTGTAAAATGTTCATGAGGTGCCAAGCACCAGATATGTACAAATGTTAACTAATTTTCCTTCTTTCCATTTTTCAAAAAAACTCTTCCTAAGCACTTAACAGAGAAGTAATGGAAATTTTCAATCTATGGTGTGGTGTTATTTTCATCTTTGATTCTCTATTTATGTTTATTTAGTTAAATAATAATGTATGTACATATTTTATTTCTATGGTTTCTGGAAATAAGTAATTAGCATGTCTCTCTCTCTCCATATATGTGTATGTGTATATATATGTATGTATGAATGTATATATGTATATATGTATATGTATGTATATGTATGTATATGTATGTACATATGTATGTATGTGTATGTATGCATATATGTACATCTATATGTATGTATGTGTGTATGTGTGTATATATGTGTGTGTATGTATATGTATATATGTATATATATAATATAATAGCAATGTATTATACAGCCATGTCCTTATTTATCTAGAGAGGAAAATTAAAATATACACAGAAACTGATTTGAATTGATTATCTATTTTATCTTTGCTTTGGTATAAGTTAGCATAATCAAATATAATATTCTAAAGAGAAAATGAGACAGATAAAGTTATTTATCTATAAAGATAACATTGAACAGCTGTGATAGGAAGTGAATAGAAAGTAGCAATTATGTCTAATAAGTAATTAATTTTTACTGCATAGGAATAAATAAGGATTGTAAAAAATATGTATGTTTCATTTAATGTTTTTAGTTTATTCTACAAAATGTAGAAATGTAAATGTTCTAATTACTATTAGTTGTAAATATTTATGTTTATTTTCTGATAAATGTTTGTTTATTGTAGCTAATTTGAAAAACTCTTAAAACTATAAAGAAGAAATTTAAAAACAAACTATAGTATTTACCATCAGAATTTCATTTTAAATAATTTTAGCAATGACTTTAATTATATATTCTAGATATTTCATCCTTTCCATTTCATCTCTTGGCTTTGTTAAAATCAATAGAAATTACAAAGAAAAATAAAAGTTAAGAATGGTTATTTATATCTTTTGTTATTTCTTTTTAATAATTATAACCATAGTTTATTGTCTTTGTACCTAAAGCACAAAAATAGTTCAAGATCTGTTTATGACCTACACCATCTAGTAAAAAAAAAAAAGGACATAATAATGTTCTTATTAAGGAAAATAAATGAAGTTATAGTGGCTCACCCCTGTGATCCTGGCTCTCAGGAGGCAGAGGCAAGAGGATTGCCATGAGTTCAAGGCCAGCCTGAGCTATATAGTGAGTCAAGGCCAACCTGGACTACATACTGAGACACTATCTCAGAAAAAAAAAGGAAATGATGCATATTTTCTTGGTGTCAGAAAGAATTCTTCTACTTACTTCTTTAAGAGAAGCTTGTCAAATCATGAAATGTCTCAAAAAACTTAATTTTTGGATAAGGTTCTTAAGTGAGAATTTTTCTATAGACTTTTCTTCTCATAGTAAACATATACTCTCCAAAGATCTTTTGGATATTCTTTAAACCACTATAAATGGAACAGAGTTGAGTACTATTATTTTACAAATAGAATTGTTTGTACAGTCACAAGGGAAATGCACAAGTTGAGAAAATTCAAGGTGATGGTGGTCTTTATGCAGAATGCACACACTGTGTCTCAAAAGCCAGCACTAACTCTTCTCATTCAGCAACCAGTGTCTCTGTCCCTGCATTCCCCACTAATTTCAAACATGTTGCATTATACTCTACAAAATGGAAAGTTGGTCCAATGTGTTCTTTACCAACACTTATTCCAAGCTGTAGCTAGAGACAAAGCTAGACTGGGATACCATTACTGCCACTTGTTTTACTGTTCTTCAAAATTGGTTGTTGCTGCATTATGAAAAAGTTACACTTCCATAAATTTTGCTGTCCATAACTTCAATTTTATGAGCATTATCTACAGTCTGTTTTAAGAATTTAACAAGAAGCCACCAAGAATCAACAGAAAGAAAACTGTATTATTATAAATTTCCAAATTGCTAAGGCTCACACTCGATGTTTATTTTATTTCACTCTTATTGCCAATGGGCTTTGCTGAATGAAATTAATTTAGCACTAATGAGCATATTTTGAAAGTTTAAAAACACAGAATAATAAATGATTCCATGTAATCTGTGCAAAAATGACTTTAAGAGACCAAAGAGTCATTGAGCAGGAAGGAAACCGTGAGAAAACAAACCTTTAAAACTAAATAGGTGAAAGCAATTATAAATTTTTACATTCGCAATTAATCAAAAAGTCCTGTTTCTTTACAGCTTTACAAACACAAACCTGCACAATGACAAAGCTAGGTCAATTTAGTTATAAAAGTAGAAAGAGTTATTTGATTCAATTAATAGAACAAAATCTGGCACGTAGTGAGGCTTACACCTATTAGTTCTGTTTAATTTATTCTTTTTCATTGTTTTAGAATATTTTAAAAGTTCATGTCAAGTAGTTCAGTTTGGCATTTAGTTTTCACAGTAAGATTTATGAATTATTTTTGTTCAAAAACTGTTCTATTGGGTCAAGAATTTAGCCCAATGTCTCTGGTACTTGCCTTACAAATGCAAGGGAGAGTTTGATCTTTGGTACTGTAAAAAGAAAAATTATATATATATATATATATATATATATATATATATATATATATATATAATATTATTTTTAATAAAAATGTGTAAAACATGTTTAAAGGTATATTTTTGCAGTCTTTACAATATGGCTATTTTCCAATTTTTGTCTTATATTTTTTCTTACAAAACCATGGATCATAAGACTACCCTGACTTTTCTTATGGTTATTACAGTAGTATTTTTATCAAAAGAATATCATTTAGATATTGTATAAATATAAAACATAGGGGGTCTTAAAAATAGTATTGAAGCTAATATTACCTTGGTTTTGAAGTGAAGCTCAATTATAAATTCTTGCAGCACAAGGCAAGCCTAGGCACAAAAAGTCTAAAGAAACTGAGAATTAAAGGGATGGAATTTTTGTTCACGCTCCATTAACAGATCTAAGATTTTAATCACAACAAGTGCTGTCCGAATCCATGTTCTATCCAACAAACTTCACTTTCTCCACATATTAACTTTATGTTTACTTTGCTGAGTGTGATCTCTCCTCTAGATCCTCTTCTAGTCTTCCTTGACCTCCTACGTTCATTTCAAGCTGGTTCTGTGCCAACTGAAGAATCAGTTTCTTCTTCTTTCCTGATCACCTGCACCTCAGAAAGTGAAGGGACTTCTCCAGGCTGCCAAGAGAACTGGCAACAGCCAGGTAAATATGTCATTCAATTCTGGCCATGCCTGGAGCTGAGGTTCAGCCCACATAATTATGCTCAGAGAGAGTTTTATGCTCTTCCAACCATGTATCTCTATGTGTGCAGAGAACCTCACTGCTGGCTTCTATATTACACAGCTATCATCTTCAGGCTTGGACTCCAGCCCACTTATCCCCAGAGGATAAAAGCTGGTTTAACTCCCAACCACTAAAGCTGAGTTAGCAAGACAGGACTGCAGCCAAGTTTCTGTCAGAAGCATTTCTACTGTGCCTTGTCCTTGTTCCCATCAGGACAAGAGAGAATGCTTCCTTCAAAGAGCATCAGATTACCAAAGCCAAGGATCAGACTCTATCAATTGCTATCTGATTTCCATCCTTACTGAATTTCTGGGGGTTACTTAAGCATGCGTGTGCATCACGATATCTCCCCAGTTGTTAATTCTGTCTCATGGTGAACAGAAAAGACTAATAGACATAGGCTTTTACCATCTGACTCTTGTCCTTTGTTGATGAAATCCACCCAGTATCCAGCAAGCTTCTGAGGCACTTCTATGTTTTTAAATCAAATTATTCTTCTCTCCATATATTCCTCATCTATCCTAGTAGAAGCATTTGACAGCATATATCATGCTGTTTCATTCCTTTCAAGAGCTTAGATCTTTTCTTACCTTGCTAATGACTCTAGTTTTTTCTTATTTTCTGGATAGGACTTTAACTAATAACTTATAAAGTAAATGTTCTATCATCAAATCCTTCTCTATACCTCCTCTACACTTAATCTTATACTTTCTCTATACTTGATCCTCACATGTTTACCTTTCTCATAACTTACTTCACCTGTAACCAATGAATAAATACTTTCTTTTCTTTTCTGAGTCACTTACATTTTCATTCAACCAACTTCTCAGCTTCATAAGAAACTCTTAGAAAAATGAGTTCTAACCTTCATTGATCCGTGAGTAAACATTTCTTCAGGTTACTAGTAGTTCATGTTGCAAATGGAAGTTCAAATATGCTCACTACTAAGCTTGTTTTATTTTCTTATTTTTCCTAACGTCATTAAATGACAACCACGTGTACTGGACAATGATAATGATTTGGTATTTTTTCACTTCTCTCTTTCTCTAATACCTTGCATTCAAACTATCAGCAAATTCTGAAACATAGGAAGGACCTGAGATTTATTTCTCAGCTTCAGTGATGCTCATTTTGATAGTTCACATGCATATTCTCTCAAACATTGACACTGGAGGCTATTCTGTGGGGAATGCTAGTTTCATGTAAATCTGAATGCATTTCTTCTTATATTTTTAAAAAATCACTTCTCACATATAACCTTATAAGATTATCATTTTAAAATCTTTTTGTATAAAATATTATATCCTCCACGGTAACATTTTATCACTGTGTTTGCCTTCTCATACTAGCTTTCATTGTTTGTTGTCTGACTTTCACACACAATATGTAAACATATGGATAAATAGAAAGCTATTGAGAATAAGCTATAACCTATGTTACTCTTGTCATTTCCCTAGTTTTGTTATTGCTACATATCTGTTCATTGGTACACAGAAGGCATAATTTTTGCATTTTCTCTAATTTAATGAGTTTAGTTTTAGACAGAAGATTTAATTTTAAGACACACACTTTGCATTCATTGAAAACATACAATAAAAAATCATATCATTAGATTTTAGTTAGCCAGTATAAATAAATTGTTCACATAATATCCTTTGAAGTGCATATAAGTTTAAGAAAGTTCCAGCTTCTTCTGGGCATAAACCATACAATACAAATCATCAATGTTTTCCTCAAGAACTCTATATAAATTAGTAGGCATCCTCAGAGAAAACAATCTAGCAATGTTCTTGAAGCAAGAATGAGTTCCAGCAGCAGACAGTAATATAAAACTTTACTTCATTATTGACAATTGGATGGGATCTTAATATTTTGTGAACCCAAATAGAGAATAGCAATGCAGTACATCATTCTCTCATTGTAAGATATTTGAAAATCTTTTCCCTAAAACTTTTTGTTTCCAGTTCTTATTCTTGTCTTATTCGTGTGTGTGTGTGTGTGTATGTGTATGTATAGATAAATATGTAGGTAGACACATGGGAGTGTGGATAAAACACATGACCTACTACTCCCTAGGGAAATAGGCACTCTATTACCATCATCATCATCATCATATCTAAATAATATGAATAATATAAATTAGGTAACATACTTATAATTTAATGAAAACATTTGTAATTAATAGGTTAATTTAATAATGTATTTTTTGGTTCTGGGGATTGAACTTGGGACCTTGAACCTGCAAAGCAGGCACCAGAACCACTGAGCTAAATCCTCAGCCTCTGTAGTTTCATTTTAAAGGAAATACTTCTTTAAAAAAAAAGAAAGATCAAGTAGAATGTATTATAAAAGTAGGCAGAAGTAATTTCTTTAAATAGGCATTTGGTCAATATATATTCAATTATCATAGTTAGCAAATAAAAATATAATACTTCAAAATACATTTGATTTAGGCAAACAGTAGACACTTTCAGTATCTGCATGCCCCAAATATTGTAAGGGGATATGCTTATACATATACAGAGCTCTGGTTATCGATAGAAATTCACCTATAACCAGTAACTCTCAATAGAGTCTCTAGATTTTCAGTGGTAAAATACTAATACAGACTCACCAGACATATGCACACATAAATGAGTAGGCACCTGTATAAAAACCTGATAGGCAAAGCTTGCAAGTGTGATGTAGTGAACTGATAAAAGCCAGTTGCAAGCTGATTGCCAAGTTTGAGCCTAGACTTGGCAACTTAGGAAACTAGGAGACTTGATCTCAAAGGAAACAAAATGAAAATAAGATCTTAGCATGTAACTCAGTGTGCAGGTGCTAGGTGTGATCATCAGTTTTGTTGCATTATCATCATCACCATCATCATCATCATCATCGGTATTTTTCCTTTTTTATTCAGCAAGCTCAGAATTTAAACTTGTTCCAAGTGTAACTGTGTTTCTGAGTTCTCCTTTTATGTTTACTAATCTAAGCTGTTAAATACATAATCAAAATTTTACTTTTAATATGCTTTTGCTTTTCTCCAGATTATTCTCCTGTTCAGAGATTTTCAGGAAATTTGGCTTCCATTTATGTTGCTGTGTATTTTCCTCTTTAACTTTTTGCATTTGAAATTCTATATATAATGTTTTCAGCACCTTGCATTCTTTATAATTTGGTTACAAACTTTTAATATTTTATTCAGTAATGAATTCGTGTGTAATTAAAATATTTAACAACTAAGACATTATATTTAAAGTATATGTTTGTAAATCTAAATCTTAAGAGATATTCCCTATTCAAGAAGATTAACTGATAAAAATTCGAGCAGATTGCTTATCTCTATAACGCTCTTTTTTAATACATGTGTCAGGTATAATATATCATGTACTTGTCAACATAATAGTCACTTTATTTGAACTGGGTATGAAAAAGATCATATAAAAGGGATATCGTCCTTTGTTCTATTGACTTCCTTCTTTATTTCTAATCTTCTGTACAGTCCATTCTAAGAAACATCGGTTAATAGCCTACTCAACCATGAAAACAGAAGAGCCTAAGGGGGTTGTTTTAATGTCTTTGAAAAGATACTTTCTCTCCTCAGCTCACAAAACCAAATCTCAGTAATGATTTCAAACAATCTGTGACTATAATTCAGATATGGCCTCTGGTAGACTGTGTGCCTACAACTGCAAAAATGTGGTCTTGCTTGATTTCATTTTAAGAGATATTTACTCAATATCTTTGAGTAAATTTATGATTTTATATATATTTAAAAGTACCATGACTCATATGCTGAAATTCATATTTTCCACCTGGCTCACATTTATCTGACCACTTAGAATGACTGGTGCCAAGGTTGTTGACCTTGTGGTACAGTAGAATCACCTGGGGAGAGTTTTAAAAAATACCCATGCCTGGGGCTCTGCTCTGCCTATTTATGAATCTCTAGAGCCTGGAACTTGGAACTAACTGCATTTTTAAATATCCCCTATTGTTTGTTAATAGCACCTAAAGTTGAAGACCGCAGCGTGGCAGGGCTTGGCTGCTACTCAATTTTCTTGGCAAATTTAATTGTATACTAGATACACCTGAGAAGTTTTGATGTTGCTGGAGATGGTATAAAACAGGTACTGGAGTTATGCTTCTGTAAAAGATACAGAATTATATAAAATAAATTATCAGCCAAACAACAGGAAAAATCAGACAGTTTATATATGTTTACTCAACAAAAAGCACTGCAGATTGCTGAAGACACAAGGCAAGAATAACCTGAAATTTAAGATTCTCCTCACCTGTGCCAAAAGAACATGGCACCAAGCATTGGCCAATTTACTGCACAAGCTTAAAGGGAAGAGAGAGTACACATAGCAAATAAGAAATTTATCCCTTCAGGTAGGAGTTGGGTGTGCTGCACTGTATACTTAATATGGATAAATGTAAATCTTCATGTGTATTTTAGTAATTTAGAATTTTCTTTTAAAAAGTGACAATTTAAATCATATCCCTTGAAACAAAGTGTTTGTATGACTTTTCAGTTTTGCTTATTTGGGTTACAAAGTCATTACCTAAAGGCACTATTATCAAAAATAATCACTAATGTCTAGATGTTCTAAATTAAATTTGCAGCAGCAAATGGAAAAGAAAATATTTGAGGAGATCAGTAGATACTTCAAACCACAGGCTATGACAGACAGTTTCAGAAATGGCTCCCAGTGGGCAGCATATCCAGCTGTATCTTCAGATTACTCCTTCCCTTTGAATGTGGGTCGTACCTAGAGATACGAAGAACATATAGACCCCCAAAATGATAAGTGCCTTTTTAAAATTCAATAAAAGATTGATTTTTCTCTGAGCCTTAGAATTTCATATTTTCTCTCCCAGGCCATACTCCACACCAGCGCTACCCCTTCTGCTCACTCTGATGAAGTCAGATACAGGATTTCTAATTACTTGTGAAGATATTCAAAACTAAAACACTAAGTCAAGCTGTAGGACAACAATCAGCCAAGAATTAAATTCTAACCAACGAAGAAACAAAACCTTCCCACATCCATGTGAGTCACCGTGGTAGTGCAGTCTTTGTCAGTGGGGGGACCCCTGATAGGATATATACTGGGAAGTACCTTGATCCATGCCTAATGAAAAATTCTGAAATTCAAAGGATCCAGAAAAGTCATGTTCAGATTCCTGTATTGAGACGCTATAGCGGTGAGATCATTGAGATGTTCACCACATAAAAATCTATAATTAATATATGACAAATGTTACCAAGACAGAAAAAAATATTGTTTAAGCATTATGAAAAAAATTTCAGAGGTGGAAATGAATTCCAAAGACAAGAGAGACAGAAATTATTCTCTAGAATATAGCTAAGTGTACTTCTGAAATATAAATTATTGGGGTTCAGAATTATATGTTCTATAGAAAACAGAAAACTGGAATTAATTTTAAATATATTTTAGGATGATTCCTGGGGTGAACATGAAGCTGCTTACAATTTAATTTCCTCAGATCAAACTAGCACCAAATATGGTTTTAGAGAATTAAGATTATTAATTTTTATGTCTTTGAACAGCATGAGTATTCAGGTTTTAGAGGCTATAGAATGTAAAGCAACGTTTGGACTGTGATTTACATTCTTGGAATCCTGCAAGAGAAAATCCAGTCCTTGATAATTACCAAGAACATGCATTGGTTATTTACATACTATGGTCATCCAATTGCATTAATCTTAAAAGGCTCTGTAAATCTTTGAATTGTCTTTTTCAGTTTTTCCAATACTGGTTTGACTAACCCACTTATTGATGAATAGTTGACATTTCCTTTAGTTTTAAGTGGGCATGATTTTATGAATAAACATTTTCAAGTTATAAAATAATTTATTTCACTAGATTCAGTAGGTAATCAACAGATTATGTTCCACAGTCTAATTATTTAGCAATTAGAACTCATCTACATCTCAGTAAGCTTTATAATCTGCTTCACTATAAAGCATGAATTAAAAAAGTTACTGCATTGCTCCATGGCTCTCCAGGATGGAAGACCTCAGAAAGTACAGATCCAATGCTGGCCACATTTGTCCAATATACACATTCTCAAAGGTAACTAACTGAATCATTGTATAAATGAACAATGTCGTACATCTGTGTTGTTCGTAACTGGTATATGTGAGCACTGACATTCATATTACAGAGAAATCAAATTAAATATTTAATTCTTAGACCACAATAAATCGACATTAAATATTCAAAAGCCATATGGTTCGGTGACTACTGAATTGGGCAGCACAAATCAAGCATTTCCATTATTACAGACAATTCAATTGTATAAAATTTCTTTTGATAATCCACTCTTTGATTTTTCCCACCTGGAATATACAGCTAAAACTCTCTGCCTTCCTCACAATACAGATAATGCCAACAGTTGGAAATAGTTTTAATAGTTCTTAATATTTCTATTGTAAAAGTTCTTTTTTATTACTATTGCTTTATTTTTTGTCAGACAAAATATAGTAAGTTGAATGAACTTACAAGATTGTTCACAGAGGAAAGTATACAAGTATATATAAAAACATTTGGTACAGACAATATTTTATGCTTATTCCTAAATAATTTCTCTGCAATTTTCATCTCACCTTCTAAATAAACACCCTTCTAATAGAGCAGAAAGTTTTATTTGTTAATTACTTGTTTAGTGTATAGTACGTTGTGATTAACAGATGTGTAGAAGTGTTGTTTTAATATCATAATAAAAATCACTTGCCAATATGTAATTTTAAAGTAATGGATTTTAAATATTTATTGTAAAATAAAAGCAAAATACAGAACTTGGCAAGTAATTAAAGTATCCAATGTAAACAAAACCTTGCATATATGAAATTTCTATTCTCTTAAAACTGGTGTAAATGGGTTGAAAAATCAGAGAACCACATTGATACATAAATTATTAAAACAATTATTTTGTTTGGAGAAGAGGAAAACCTTCCTTGTGTGCTTTTGGTTTTCAGCAATGGTGTCTCTGCTACAACATTTGAAGATTAATACATCAATTTGTTCTTCACACATAGCACTAAAAACAAAAATACTTTGCCAAATCCACCACAGTTTTGAAGCCACTGAGCTTGAAAGTGACAAAACTCCCAAAATTCTAAGTAGTCTGTTATTTTTCAAAACTATGTTACTCATCACATCTCCCTTTGCTTCAGATATTCTGCCAACCACTTATAATTAATGAGTTGGAAAGAAAAATTTGACCAATATAAAATATAAGAATTAATGTTCTTCTAATACATACATGGGGAATATTAAAGAAAAGATTAGACTTAATTCTATGATAAAATGTTACCAACAAAAATAGAGATTAGCATTTTGAAATTATGCTTTTCTAACAATATTTATCATAATTAGTATAAATAATTGGTTATTGTTGTACTGTTGTTTATATTATGAATGTTAAATATATGTTAAATAATACTACTTACATATATTAATTACTATATTAAATACACCATTTAATATATAATTTGAGCTTTAAAATTGTTATTTTCCGAAAGTTGATTATTCTATAGCACCAGAAACTATACATAAAAATAATTAAATTTTTCCATTGGACCTGTTTGGACACGCGGGTACTAAAAAGCCCAGTAAAGTGAACATGCAGGTTGAATAAATGCCTGTACATGTGAACTGATGCACTCATTTATATATTATAATATGGACATTCAAACCTTATTCTAAAACAACTAGATATTTAGATATATATCTAAAATGTGAGAAGAACTATGTAACTCTGATGAAATAAAGAACTAAACAAATTGACAGATCCACCAGAATGTGGACAGGAAGACTGGCCTCTACCAAGATGTCTGCTGTTCTGTAGAGAGTCAATGCAACTCTGATTAAAATTTGAGACATTTATATTCTGTACACCAGTATCTTTTAAAATTTCATGTAAAGTTCTAAGAATCAGAAGAGCCAATATTACACTGAAGAAGAAAAATAAATTGGAGGATTGGCACGGTCCATTCAGAAGACATACTATAAAGACGGAGAAGTAAGAAGTGGTGTGGCACTGATGGAACGGACAAGGTGTCAGTGAAACAGAGAAGAAATCCCTGCAGTAAAGGAGGCTTATGTGAATGAGACCAAGGGGTACACCAGAAATCTTTGTGCCTTCCACTCAGTTCATTGGGAAGCTATAACTATCTTTAAAATAAAATATATTAAGGCTGTCAAACAAATCTTATTGAAATATATTTTAATTTATATATATATATATTTATATATTTGTTTATTTGATTGCTTTTATTTATATATGGAAATAGTCACTTCAAGTAGAATATGGCATACAATAATAATTTTATTTATAAACAATATGTTTATTTATAAATTGAATTATGGACATAAAGTCAGAAGATGTTATTATACTATATGTAACGTATGCACATAAACAAATAAACCAAATAATTATTATAACCATTAACTAATCAGAATAACTGATTAATTTCTATGTCACAAAAAGCATAGTTCAGAGAAAAAACTTAGTTCATAGTGCTAAATACAATTTAAACTGAACAATACATGATGAAGTAAGTTAGGAGATAAAATTTTGTGAAATTATTACTGGGAAATAAGAAAATATTGAATTATAGATATATTTATAATTAATTGGTAAATCCAAGGTGAAAAGCTCCATTTATGTTGTTTTATTTCATATAAAGTCTATGTTTTTCTATTTCAGCATTGTAGCAGCTAAACGTGGTTCTGTAGTATTATTTATTAATCTTATTTCCATGTATGCCGAGTCAAACAATTTCCATGTCATTCTGAAGAAACCATAAATTTGATAATACTTCAGCTATCCAAAGGGTAGATTGAAAAATGAATGCAAGATTGTGAAGAACACGATAGCAACCTGTACCCAGAGCTTCCTGTGTGCAGGATACTTCTATTCTATCACTACCTGTGCTGCTCCACTAACCTTCACTAAAATCTTCTGATATGAAAGTCTGAGATTTATATCTTCCAAGTGAAAAACCTGAAACAAATGGACCTATCTGATCTGCCAAGGCCATAAACCCACTAGCAGACATTGTGTCTGATACAAATCTGCATGGTCTGTGGCTCTTACACCACTGATGCACTCCACCCTCACAAATGAGTTCCTGGGCTTCACATCCATGATACCCTATTGAAAAACTCCTCATTGTGATATCACTAAATGAAACATCAAGAGTTTGTCTTAATAAGCATGATTATATTTGGGTGGGTAACAGTTGTTTAAAATTGAGAATTTCTGAGGTCAAGTTTCTTATAACATACTGAAATAGAGGTTCTGGGACATAGTCATGTCAAGATCCAATAATATTTAATAATATCTGTATCTTCACACACTTGCAAAAATGTGAGGACTGTAGACAAGATATAATACAGAGAGGACTAGATCTGAGGAAAGGCCAACAAACCTATCCTTCATCAAATCGAAGACAAGAGTTGACCTCATAAATAAGTGGAACATATTCCAATCAATCTTTTTTTCTGCGTGTTTGGGTCCAGAGATGAGGATGTTTCTGAGAGATGTAAATCTCGTCCCATCCTTAGCCTGAGGAAAGGTCACCACACACCAGCGATGGCACAGTACAGGAAATCATGATTAAGAGAAAAACTTGTTACCGAAGGGGTGGGGGACTCACACATTAATGCCAACATCCTTGTCTCTCTTTGGGTGGGTTGTATGGAGTTTAGATTTCAAACAGAAATCTTTTTACTGTTGTAGAACCTAGAAGTCTAAGTCAAAGTGTTGGCAAGATGGTTTTGGGGCTTTTCATCTTGATTTACAAGTAACTGTCTTGCCCTCTACCTTCTTCATATAGTTGTTCTCTGTGTTGTGCAATTCCTGACTTTCTAATCTATGTAAAATGGCCTTGAATTCTTTGGGTGCCCTCTCGTGCTCTCTTCTGCTTTTGTACTGCTTGAGAGTCCAAGGACTGAATATCTGGCAATGGCACTTACATTCTTTTTGCTTCCCTCTCTTTTACATTATTTTCTGGAACTAATATATTGGGTCTCACATAAATCTTAACACATATTTCTCCCATTTTCAAATACACAAGAAAAATGCACTAAAATTGATTAACCAAACATTCATATGCTAAGTGTAATGATATCCCACAAATGGAGTCACCAAGAATATTCACGGCTTTCTACCACTTCGATAAGTCACTCCCTATCATCTCTCGCAAAATTACAATTCAGCATTAGCCCTCTTTCCTGAACATTCCCTTAGCCTCTCATCCACAAGTTAAATACATTTTCAAAGAAATTTTTGTGCCAGCTGTTCAGAAAAAGAAGTTTTTCACCTCGGATGAAAAATATGATAGCTGATCTAAAAACTGTGAAGAAGCAACTCTCCAGAACATTAGATGTTGTGGAAAGCCAATGAGCAAATTAGATGTCAAATTTAAGAAATCTTTCAAAAACATGAGGACATCAATTTTAAAAGCAAGAAAAGCACTAAGGATAATCTGAAACACAATTACTGGTCTTGATTAGAACATGTAATAAGCATTCATTTAATAACTTCTTGCCAATTGATAATCGTGAAGAAATAAAATGAGTCATTCAGGGCAGAAGGAACACTTAAATCTAGAGATCAAAATCAAAAACTTCCAGGCAGCCAAGTGTAGAAATTCAGCTCTGTACTTATACCTCCAGGAAGTATGAAATTTAAAGAACAAAGTAATTGAGCAAGAAGTTTGTGGCAATTTACAGAGAAACAAATATGTAACAAGTTTATCATGGAAAACAGTTTATGTTGGTAAATTTCTCCTCCATATTACCAATGATACAGCTATAGAAAATGTGCATCAACATGATATAAAGGGAAAGGGAAATACATAAATTAACATCTATGCATTATTATTTTATTTATACATTATATATATTATTTCAATTTGTATATCTATATAATTTCAATCTATAATAGGTGAATAATAATAGCAAAACAACACTGCCAAAATATAAAGATTTCAAATGCTTTTTAACAAATAAAAAACAACAAAAAATGCAGTTGTTTTCCAAATGAGTAAGAAATTAATCCAATAAATCATGTGAACCCAGTAGAATGAAAATAAATAAATACTAAAAGCTTGTTTCTGGAACGATGTAGTAGAGATAACTTTCTCTATTCTTCTTGCTACCTACAATTGGACTCTGGTGCTGAGGTTGATTGGAAAGAACTACTGTCATTCAAATAGTGACACCCTGATATGTGTCAGACCATGGCTAGTTTCTAGATTCTCTGCTTGTTACCTTTCAAACTTGGTCTTGGAAATACCAGCAATCTAGAAATATCCATGACAAAATAAACAATAAAATTTTAAAAACTTAATGACCTCACAAAAGCACCCTAAACCAGAAACAGGCAGCTAGGTAAGACAGAAAGCTTGTAGAAAATAGTCATTTTTCTCTACCCAGAATCCCAGAGAAAACCTTCAGCTTCATTGACGCTCAGGCCAACAAATGCCTGTCGTGGAAGTTCTACCCTCTGCAGGCCACAAAAGGCTGCCAGGTCCCTCTTCCCAGTGGAGAATAATCAAAGGAGACTAGTCAACCAGAGTTTCAATTTTGTTGTGTGGTAATTAGGCTCTTCCTTTTGCTTCAGTGTTAGTGGAGACCAGGATGGATTCTGCACTTCTATTCCGACTTAAGAATAATGAGACTCTTCTCCCTACTGTCACCTGGGTGACAACGGAGTGGTGACAGAGGAGCCTAATAGTGTCAGCACTCTGTCATCACCTTTCTCAAAGATTTCTTGCTGGAATCCAGCTGTCACAGAGGTCAACCTGGGAATGTGGACTTAATTCTTACTTTCAGTAGTGAGCAGAACTCCTCTAACTCCTGCCAGAGCAGTGTCAGGAAAGATCACTAAAGTAATACTTAAATGATATCTACAGTCTCATACAAAGTTTCTCAATCATCTAAGATATAATAATAGTAACAATAATAATAACAATAACTCAGGACATGGAAATGACAGGAAAATCTCCACTTAGATGAGAAAAATCAACCATCAAATACTAATATTGAGGAAATACAAATGTTAAAAGTATTTGATAAGAATTTTCCATTATAAAATCATTTATATGATCATTTTTATTTTATTATTTTTGTTTGTTTGTTTGAGACAGGGTCTCGCTTTGTGGTTCAGGCTGGCCCTGAGCTGAGCCTCAGACTCACATTACAGCAATTCTCCTGCCTCTGCCTCCCAAGTGCTGGGATTACAGGCGTGAGCCACCACGCCCGGCACTGTGGTATGTGGTACTGGTTGCTGCTGGGGTGAGTCTCCACGCCCAGTATTGTTATGCGGTTTCTGGGGATCAAACGCTGGCCTTTGCGCTTGCAAGACAGGCGCCGGAACCACTGAGCTATATCCTCGGCCCTATATGATCAATTATGAATACATTTGAACATAATAAAAAGTAGAAAGTTTCAGCAATGAAATGAAGCATAAGTAGAAAACAATAAAAAAGATGGACTCTGAAATTCAGAAAGAAAATATTTTAAAAATCAGAAATAATAGAACTATAGGTTCCCTTGAAATTATTACATACAATCTAATATTCATATTACCAAAATTGTAAGAGGAACAGGAAAAGGGCGGGAATATACTTCAAAGAAATGAATCTTGGAGACTTCCCTCAATTGGAAAGACTAGATACATAAATTCACCTGAATGTTTATATATGTATACATAGAGAGACATACAATAATAAACTGCTGAAAAATTAAGATTAAAACATTTACAAAGAGAAGTGACACAGAGGGAAAAAATTGCAATGACAGCAGATGTCTCATAAGAAGCCATCAAGTCAAAAGGAAGTTTCATTACATTTTTTAAATGCCTAAGAAAAGAACTGTCAAGTCAGAATCTATATCTAGGAAAATATCTTTTAGTGATAAAGAAGAAATAGTCATAGTCAGATGAAGAGAAAAACAATAAAATAAAATCACTGTCAGACAATTTACCCTAGAATAATAGCATTAGGAAGTTCTCTAAACTGAAATAAAATTTTTAAAAAGGTGAATCTTAGAACACTGGGAGAAAGAAGGAAAAAAAAGAAAAAAATATAATTTAAAAAGCAGGCTTTTTTCTTTTCTTAAAAATCTTCACATGTGAAGCAAAAATTATAACATTGTATAATGTGGATCTCCATAAATAAAAAAAATTCAAGAAAATTATATTATAATTGAGGCAGACCAAAGGGACAGAAATGAATTGTTAAATAATTTTAATTGGAAAAATTGTTATGATGAACATATACTATAATGTACATATGTATGATTTGGAGAAATATATATGTGTGTGTGTGTGTGTGTGTGTGTGTGTGTGTTTGTGTGTGTGTTTGTGTGTGTGTGTATGTGTGTGTGTGTGTTTGTGTGTGTGTGTTTGTGTGTGTGTGTGTGTATGTGTGTGTGTACATATACTATAATGTACATGTGTATGATTTGGAGATATATATATATATATATATATATATATATATATAATGCTAGAACAAATAATTTAAAATAAAGTAGAGAAGGTTTGATAGTAAAAACAAAAATGTAACAAAACTTATGTATATAGGGATGGAGGTGGGATGAGCAGGGGAAAGGGAAAAAAGGAAAATCAAGATATCTAATGTACAGGTGCAAATTACTAATGTTGAATATGATCAAAATGTATGTGAAAAATGAGCAAATTCAATTAAAAATAAAATGCATACAGAGATACATTTAAAAGCAATATAGTTATCTAATAGTTGAATTACTAACAATGGTTAAATAATCTACATAAGAAGAAATAAAATAGGAGTAAAAAGCAAAACAAAACTAAAAAATATTAAAAATCACATTAAATGTATATTATCTAATGCAACAATTAAAAATAAAAGGTTAAAGGAGTACATTTGAAAATTGATGTACCTATAATCTGTCTATAAGGAAATCTCTTAAAATATGATGACTTATGTAAGTTAAAAGTTAAAGAGAATGTAAATAATGTAAGAATAATGAAAATAAAAGACTCTATTCAACTATCAAAGTAGTCTTTATGACAAAGAACATTTCAGAAAATATAGGGTAATAAGATTATGAGAGAAAGGTCATTTCAACTAGAAAATAACAATCTAATATGTCTCCTTACCAAAGGAGGAGGAATTGTGAGTTTAAAACTGAGTGAAAGGAGAAATGTCAGTCCATGATTATAGGCTATGCTTTTCTAGTCTCAAGTAGTGATAGACAACTATAAAGAATGTCCACAATTTTATAAGACAACTCAATATTACTGTCATTAAACAACAGTATCAAGCTGACATTTATAGAACATTCTGCTTCCAAACAACAGATTATACATTATTTTCATACATGCACAGAATATAATAAATTTGAACATATTTTAGATCATTAAACAAAGTTCAAAACTCAAAAATATAAGGCATTATACATTGTATTTTTTCCCAGTGATGGCAGAAGATTAGCTATAAATGCTAGAATAATAATGGGAAATTTTCAAATATTTGAAAAATTCATATGAAATTTTTACATAATCTGTTTCAATCTAATAAACTACAGAAAAATGGTATGTTATATGAATGAAAAAATACAATATGTTAATATCTATTATTGTGCTTGAGACAATGATTTAAGTAAAATTTGTAGTATTTAGCCTACATACTAATAAAAAGGAAAATCCTCCAGTTAGTAATATGAACTAACCCCTTGAGGAACTAAAATGCAGAGGAGTAAAACAAATTAGAATATGAAGCAAGAAAAAATAAGAAAAAAGTAGATATTAAGAAATAAAAACTATAGAGATAATAGGGAATATCAGCAAAACAAACTACTATGACTTGTGTCTAGCTATTCCTCCAAAACTTCATGCAGTCATAGAGGGCACTTTTTCAGGAGTGGCTGGATATCAAGCATGTGATGCTAGCATTAAAGGAGTGTGGTCACTGATTAGTCCACAGACTGGTTTGGCACGGTCCTAGGTAGGATTAAATGTTTTCCATCCTGCATTTGACTTCTACCAGCACTAAGGTTCTACTGATATAATGTAAGGAGCAAAGGAGAGTTGCAGGGTCCCTTGTGGCTCCTCGTTTGCTTGCTGTACACTGCCTTCTGCTTTCTGTGTCTCTGCTTTGCAATGAATGTTTAACCTTTGTGATGTTCTTTTCTGCTTTGCCACGCTACCTTGAAGCCAGTCAACCATGAATTTAAACCTCTACAAACTGTAAGTTAAATAAATCTTTCTTCTTTTCACTGTGGGTGTTGAGCTTTTTATTGCAGCAAAAACAAAAAATAAGTAAGACACCAACTTTGTTTTACCCCCAAGAGACTAAGATCAATAAAGTTGACAAACCTGTAGTTTAAACATAAATTTCATTTTTAAAAACATTTTAAAACTGTAGATATCTCTATAGTTACAATAGACATCAAAAGAGTAAAGATGGATATAAGCAACATTAATTGCTCAAAATAGATTAAATGGATTATATATTGAAAGCTTTATATGTTGTGGAAGGATGAGAAAGAGAATAAAAAAGAAATAGTTAAATATAGAACAATACCAGGATAATGAGCACAAAAATCATTTAAAATCAGGAAATAAAGTTCAAGAATATTTAAAAAGACACAAAACTATGATTAAGTTGGATTTTTTCAAAAGGTGCCAGGCTAGATTAACATTCCAAAATCAAAAAAATGCAGTGAATTAACAAAATGTAGCAGCAGCAATTGATGATGAAAAAAATTTTAATACATCAGAACAGTGACTTATTAGGACGACTAGATTTAGAAACTAGAAAGTAGAGGAGAAAACCAGAATCACAGGAGACAAATTCAGAAACAGTAATTTTTGGACAACTACAAAAACTTTACAGCTAGTGTAACACTCAATAATAAGAGATGGAAGCTTTTTCACTAAGACTAAAATTTTCTTAGGACTATTCACAATGACTGCTGAGGTTCAATACATAATTGGAAGTTTTAGCCAAAACAAAGTCGCTAAAATATGAAACAAAGGAAATATTAGAAATAAAAAAACTTGTTTCTTTGAACATGACTTGTTTATTTATATAGAAGATTTTCTCAAATTAAAAAAAAGTAAAGTTAATAAGTGAAGTCTAAAGTCATGCAGTATAAAATGAATTTCAAAATATTATTTGTATTTTTATATGCTGTCAATAAACATGAAAGAAATATTAAGTGCAACACAGCATCCGTAGAAACAAGTATTGAAAGTTGTATCTAATGAAACATGTATAACAGGTATGCCAAAAAGCCTAAGTGAATCCAAACATAGTGGCTCATGCTCAGAGACTGAGACAGGAGGTTTGTAAGTTTCCAGTCAAATTGGACTACACACTAAGCCTTCTTGCCAATAAACAAGCAAAATTCTACAAGGTTAATTAAATAAAACAGGTTCAATAAATGGAAAGACATAAAATGTTCATGAATTGGAAGTCTCCTCATTCTAAATAAGTTAACTCTCCCTCAGTTGTTATGAAATATAGCATAATTTTGATCAAAATCCCATTAAGATATTGTAAACAAATAATATTTATTATTCAGGTATGGAGTCTTACAGCATACAATATTTATTTAATAAGTACACATGCAAAGGAAAAATACTAGAATAACAAAATTCATAAAAATGTGTATAATAGAGTAGATGGAATTATTCCTCTTGATTTTTAAGATTATAAACATTATGATACAGCTACAGCAATTACAATTGTGTGTTATTTGCAAAGAAATACACAAATAATTCTCCAGAATAGGAAACAAAATGCAGAAATAGACTCACAGAAGCATAGTCAAGTGATTTTTGACAAAGCTACCAGAGAATTCAGTAGAAGAATAGTCTTTCCAACTGGAGCCTTATGAATTATTAATAAACTAAATTTCAATTTAAGGCCCACAATTTATACACAGCACCTCTTAAAACGGACAATAAATTTACATATGTGCTACAAAGTCCAGAAATCTTGAAAATACAAGAGAATATCTCTTTTTTTAATTGAATTCTTTATTGGTTCATTACACATACACATCATGATTGGACTCAACAATGAGAATTTGTACCAGTATATGACACAAATTAATTCTCATTTTTTCCCATAGTCCTACCCACCCTACCACCCCCACCCCCTATATACATAAACTCATTTTTTCCCATATCCCTTTTTGAGACAGCATCTCACATTATAGTTTAGGCTGGTCCTAAACTCAGCCTCAAACTCAGAAATCCAGCCTCTGCCTCTCAAGTGCTGGGATTACAAGCATGAACCACCATGCCCAGCATTGTGGTATTTGGTACTGATTGCTGGTGAGTGTGAGTCACCACACCCAGCACTGTTGTATATGATTACTGGGGACTGAACCTGGTATATTATCCTTGCACATGAAAGGCAGATGCTGAACCACTGCCAAATACACAGCCTCTAGAGAACATCTTTAAGAATTTATTCTTGGGCCGGGGAGTTAGCTCAGTGGTTCCGGCGCCTGTCTTGCAAGCGCAAGGACCCGGGTTCGATTCCCCGGTAACCACATAACAATAGTGGGTGTGGAGACCCACACCCAGCAGCAACCAGTACCACATACCACAGTGCCGGGCATGGTGGCTCACGCCTGTAATCCCAGCACTCGGGAGGCAGAGGCAGGAGGATTGCTGTGATGTGAGTTGGAGGCTGAGCTCAGGGCCAGCCTGAACCACAAAGCGAGACCCTGTCTCAAAAAACCTTAAAAAAAAAAAAAAAAAGAATTTATTCTTGGTGAAGTTTTCAAATATTATAGTTAAATGACAAAAGCAAAAGTTTCGTAAATTCACCTCCACTAAAGTTAAAAGTGCTTGGGTTATGAAATTTCCTTTAAAGAGAGTGATAACATGTTACAAACTGAGAGAAAATATTCAAAATCATAATTCTAATAAAGAACTTTGTAATTTAAAATAAACACAAAATTAAGCAACAAGGGAAATTCAGGTACAAAAAGGTCAAAACATCACATGAGATTTTATTGGAGAAGGAACATTAGTGACAAATAATCACCCAAAAAGACATAAAATATCAGTACTCACTAGACAAATGGACATTAAGAATATGGTGAAGTATCACTTACATGCCTAGTAGAAAAACTAATGTAAAAATAGTCACAAAACCAAATGATAATGCAGATATGAAGAAATTTAATCTCTATCATTGCTAGTGGGAATGTAATATGCCGGAACAACTATAAAAATAGCTTAACAATTTGCTTCAGAATTAATTATAAATTATAATACAACAGACTAACTGTACAATAAGAATATTTATGGTAACGAAATATCTTTTTTACCTGATTATAGATTATAGGGATAGTTTCACAAATATAGTCATGCAATGAAATGACAAAAGACTCATTTTATAGTAATAGCAATTTTTCTGTTTTCTAATCATACCCTGTATAAGATACATGGCATAGCAGGGTGAATGTAACTTTAAAAATACATTTTATCTATTACATATCTCAAAGTAGTTGAAAACATTTATTCACCATAAAAATAATAAAATTTGGAGGTGATACATAGGGTCATAGTCCTGAATTGATCATTACTTAATTTAAATACAAATTTAAATATCTCATAATTCATAAATATATGCAAATGGTATGCATCAATAAAAATATAAATTTAAATTATATACCAAAATAGGGAGCAAAGTGACATCCTTTCCGGGCCAGTGATTTAATCCTCAGAAGGAAAAAAATAGCAAAAAGTAATATATATGTATTAAATTTAAAGTAATATATATATATATATATATATATATTTCTGGAGAATAAAAGACATAATCCACAGAGAATACCAGAGGATACTTAGCAAACAGAACCTAAAGAACTATCTGTACTCTCTAACAACTTTCTGTAAATGTGAGATTATGTTAAAGCAAAAAGTTAGCAACAACAAAAAGATCAAAATAATAGCACAAAGGTAGAAACACTGAGATAATGAACTACTAAACCTTTTGTGTTATTGTTAAATTATCATTTGTATTACAAGAAGGAAAATTATTAGAAACTTAAAAATAAGACAAATGTATAGTTTCTGCTCCCCACTGTCCTCAACTCTAACATAAATGTCAGAAGGAATTTGATTGAAGTAATATGAAATTCTAGTCAGTTTCACATGGAAGAAAATATGGGCAATAGTTTAAATAAAAACAGACAAAACAGTAAAAGAATTATAAAGGTATGTAATGGCAGTAATTTAAGAAAAAAAGTCTGTAGGATTAGGGGAAATACACTCACTCAAAGTCTTCAAATACACAATAAAAATGCATGCATTATTGATTGGAAACTAACACTGATTGGTGGCATTAAACAGAAAATCTAAAAAAAAATCAAAGAATAATTTAATGTCTTCTAAAGTGCTAATATCAGTTACAAACCATGAATGGAAAATATGTGTATACATATCAAATAAATTTACAATAAGCTTTACTTTTTCTTTAACTGGATGTATGACATTACAAATTTTTTTTCAAGTTTTTCAAAACATCTCTCAATGACTTGTGAAATAGGAATGATAGTCCTGCATTTAAAAAGGTTGTGAATATTAACCAGATAATATACACAGAAGACTGAGGGCATAACATACTACATTTTGGAGACATATTATCTATAATACTCATAATAACTGAATTTCAAATTTATTCAAGAGCAATTCTTGAGAATTACTTTGGTTTCAAGTGCTAAGTACTATCACACTTCTGAAGCAATAATCAAAGCGTATTCATTTTCAGTGACCAACTTAGAAGGATACAGACAAAACATGTAGTTATGAAATGGTGAAATACCTCTCTCGGTGGTAGCGGGAGGTCAAAAGCTAAAAAAACAGAGCCAAGATTACAAAATGAGAGGATAGACTCAGAAAGAAAGAAATGCTGCCTAAGTTTACATATGAATGGTGCATAATTGTAACTTCATTAGGGGTCCAGGAATGAAGAGAAGTGGTTCGGGTTGTAAGAAGCAGGATTCAATACAGAAGCCACAGGATATTTTAGGCTAAGAGGAAACAATTTTATGATGCTGATGTAATCAGTTTATTTTTGTTTCTTTCCACGTACAACTCCTACATGTTTGATGAAAAAAGTGGTCCAAGACAGGAGACCATGACTAGAGACTTAGAGATCACAATAAAGTATGACTCTTTGATTGCTTATTATGAATGGTAAGAACAACAGAGAAAAGAAAGAAGAAATTCTATTTGAAGAATTGTAAAGCCCAAAAAATCCTAGTGTCAGGAGGCTTAAAATGTGAATTAAAAGATATAAACCTAACAGATCCTCAGGTACCTTTTGTAACTACCAGGAGAAAATTCTATCTGAGAAAAAAGTAGAAAGTCTATGTTTACATTTTTTTGGAGAGGTGATATTTTTTAAATTTACACAATATATAATTTTAAAAAGACATAGTTCAGGACACAGGTCATATGGTAATATGGGTAAAAAGTAAGCTCATCTAACATTTCATCGAAGAGGTAAATAGATAGTCAACACAAATAGTAAATGTGAAGAACTTTTCCTCACTAGATTTCCACACTAGATTTTAGGTATTACACCAGCAGTCATTAAAGAGATCAGAAGTTCCAAGAAATTGCATGCATGTGTGTGTGTGTATGTGTGTGTGCATGTGTGTGTGTGTGTAAATGTGCCCACATACACATTTCTGTGTAACTACTGGAATGAATGCTATCAATTACCAGCTGAGGTTTATGTACCACCCTACACTACAAACACTGATGTCAGTATTTACAAACTAAACCACCTTTTCATATAATTTACTAACATGCTTTTCTAATAGCCATTAACTACCACAGTATTATGAAAGAGATTTTAATTTGTTGTCATTTAGCTCAATGTAATTAAGAAAGGTAAATATGTACCAAGCTTGCAATAGGATGAGAAAGCTAATTCCTGTATACTTACAGACACACATACAATAAATGCACGTCAAAACACAACATCTTCATAGGGAAATGGGTATTTACATTGGCAGTGGGTTGTTAGTATTGTAATTATCCAATTTAGAAGGCAAGAGGACAATTTCATTATGAAAATGAAGCCTTAGCAAGGCTGATCAAAATTCAGTTTGGAGCCTTGTGTGAATTTATGACACTGGAACTGAAGACAATCTTAGAATAATGATTTCAGGAATTAAATCACACTGTAACTTGTACTTTTCTCTAATATTAAGCACAGTTTAAAAATAGGAATCTACTTACTGCATTCACATATATATTCATTCTTGTTTTCTTTATTGAGAGTCTTGGGCAATTAAAGGAAGCATGTGTATCGTGTTTATTATTATGGTAGGAAACTGACACTTGTATTCATATTCATAGATCCTCTCAGCAGGAGTGAAAAATATTTTGAATATAGAGTATTTAACAAACTTCTAAAAAATTGTGGTAATACTTATACTAGTGGTACTAATATTTATAATAGAAAAAATAATAAATATATGGACAATAGTGATAAAGAACAAGAGTATAAGAATCTATGATGAATTTATTGCTGACCAAATTGGTTTTGGTACCTTCATTTCTCTTGCCTTTTCTGGCCTTTCTCTTGCCTTTTCTGACCCCTTGGTATGCCAACGTGGGAATGAAATAGGATAAACAAGTAAAGTTGAGTTGCTTCATGCAACTTTTATCTATTTTTTTCTCTTATTTTCCTTCTTTTCTTTTAATTTTTAAATTGATTTTTGGTACATTTTATATATACATTATGAACACATTCAGCATTGAGAGTTGCTGCTTGTACTGGACACATCTTGACTACCATTTTTCCCTATTCCTCTGCCCTCCATACAGTTCCCCACTCCTGCTTTTTTCCTTTTATGTACCATCTTTTTTTTTTCTTTCCCATCTTTACTTCCCCCTACCCATCATTTTCCTTAAGAACATTTTCTTCCTATTTTACCCTACCTATCATACATTTTGGTGTTCATTTATACTTTGTTTTTCATAGTAGAGAAAAGTATTGTATTTATACACCTGCGTCTTTTTTCACTAATAAGTATGTTTTCAATGTACATCCATTTGAGTATAAATGACTCAAATTTATCATCCTTTATTACAGTAGTATTCCATTTTATATATATATATAATATATATAATATATATATAATATATATATAATATATATATATATATATATATATATATATATATATTTAAATGGTACTTTCTTGGGCCGGGGATATAGCTCAGTGGTTCTGGTGCCTGTCTTGCAAGCGCAAGGACCCGGATAGGTTCGATCCCCAGTAACCACATAACAATACTGGGCATGAAGACTCACCCCAGGAGCAATCAGTACCACATACCACAGTGCTGGGCATGATGGCTCATGCCTGTAATCCCAGCACTCGGGAGGCAGAGGCAGGAGGATTGCTGTGATGTGAGTTTGAGGCTGAGCTCAGGGCCAGCCTGAACCACAAAGTGAGACCCTGTCTCAAAAAAAAAAAAAAAAAAAATTTGTATATTCTTTTTCCAGTCACCTTTTGAACATTTGGACTGTTTTCAAGATTTGGCTATTACAAACTGAGCTACTATAAACATGCTATTGTATGGTTGTTTTAATTCCTTCATGTATATACCTAGCAGGGGGATAACAGTCAAAAGGGAGGTAATCCTAGGTTTTTTGAGGAATCTCCATACTGATCTCTATAGTGGTTGTACCAGTCTATATTCCCACCAACAGTGGAAAAGGGTTCCTTTCTCTCACAGCCCGCCAGCATTTATTGTTGGCTGATGTAGTAATAGTAGCCGTACTAAAAGTAACAGTGCAGCTTTTTCATTGTTCATAAATCACCTTCAACAATACCTGAGTTATGCCTTGAAAATCATTAAAGTGACTCTTGAAACTCACTAGAGTGTCTCTTTAAAAATCACAAAAGACAAAGGGCTGGAGCCAGGGTAGTAGCAAAGTACTTAGTGAAGTACTAATGAAGAGGCTGAGGATCATGTGGGCTCAGGAGTTCAAGAACAGCTTAGGCAAGAGAGAAAAGCCTCTTCTTAAGGAAAAAAGAAAAAGATGGAGAAAAAGATAAGGACTTGGTTGGCCAAGAAACTGACCAAATGACTAAAGTTATCAGAGGATTTAACATTTAACTCAACTCCAGAAATTCAGGCAAGCCCTGAAAGTTGAGTTAATTACTAGTGGACACTAATTCAGGGGAACATGCCTAAGTAATGAAGCCTCCCTAGAGCTCCCGAAGGATCCAACTGGAGAGCTTCTGAGTAATTAAACAAGTAGAAAAAAGAAGCTTCGAGAAAGCACAGGCAGTCCATACATCCTTTCCCCACGTGTAGGCCTGTCAGTCAATTCCCCAGTTGCAGCTTTTATAATAAATTGGGAATCTCATAAATCAACTAGCTTCTGGATTCTATGCAACACTCTAACCAGTGATATAACTCAGGAAGAAGGCATGGGAATTTTCAATTTGTAGCCCATTCTGATAGAAGATGTGGAAAACCTGGAGACTTATTTTTCCGAACCTATGGAATCAGGCACTCAAGGTAAACAGCATCAGAATGTAACTGAACTGAACTGAACTGAACTGAATTGAACTGAACTGAACTGAACTGAATTATAAGATACTCAGACTGTGTCATGAGAAAAAAATAAACTCACACATCTGGAGCCAGAAGAGAAATATTAAGTGAACACTGGAAATATAGTAGAGGAAAAATAACTTTTACTTTCACTATTATACCAATACTTATGATTTAAATGACTTGACATTGACGATATTTTTCCTATATCACTGGAGTCAGATAGTGTCTATGATGTTGGCCCTACTATAATACTGTTCTTTCACAGTCTTAGTATAGTGTGCATTATAGGAAGAAGTCACTCTCATTTTTTCTTGGAGTATTTTCTTCAGAACTTTTATGTCTTTCACATGGACTCTACTCAATGCTGCATTTCAGAGTCATACATTGCAAAGTGAATTATTCATCTTGAGCTGCTATAACAAAATATCCTTAAGAGATGACTTCAACAATAGTAATTTAATGTTCCCTGTATCCTGGAAGCTGGGAGTTCAAGGCCACAGTAGATTTCTGCTATGTTTCTGACTGGTTTCTGACTGGTAGATTGTGGCCTTCTCCCTTTATTCTGATGTGGAGAGAAAAAGGGGTTAAAGAAACAGAGAAAATGGCCTACAATATCTGTTTTTATAAAAAAGTTCATTCTGATGGACCAAAACCCAGACCTTTTAATCTCACTTAACAATGATACTACCTTAATGTTTCAAACTCCAAATGTAGCCCCACTAAATTCTAGTTTGGTAGAGAAATAAAGATTTAATCTATTATAAAATTTAAAGGAATCTAAGAAAGCCAAATCATTGACAGAAGGTAATACGTGAAACCTGTCTCCTGGTAGAAATGAAAGAACAACAAATTACTAGGAAACTCTTTGTTTTTCTTGAGACTATTTGTCTTAGGGGCAGCTAAAATATTTACCTTTCAAATTTGCATTAGGTGTCATGATGTGATTAGATATAAATCTATTCAAACCAACCCTAAAATGAGGCCCCTTTCATAAACACACAGCTCAATTAGAGTGAAATGGTCATCTCAATGCCGCTCCACTAATGAGAATTGCCTCTATGAAATGACTATATTCATTTAATTAAAAAGCCCATTATGGATCTCATTTAAAATGCTGTTCACTGAACTCTTCAGAATAAATCTAGTTTGTTTTAGTAGAGTGTTTAGAAGTGTCATTTTTATTTGTTTTCAAAGATAGTGAAACAATGGGGTCTTAGAAACTATAATGAGCCACTCACAAAACGAAGTCAAAGCAAATGGCTTTTATACGTTGAGAAAGCTTTAAAAGCGAAAGAGAAGCCGTGTCATCACAATATGCTAGGAAAGGAAACAGAAGACTCTAATAAATGAAGAATAAGAGAAAAACTGTACAAAAGATTATTTTCCTTGTGCTTTCTAATTGTTTACCATAATCATAAAACTATCTTTCAATTACTTTAATTATCATATTTGGGAAACAGTACGTTTTATTAGTCACATTTCCGAGAAATTATGCTATACAGTTTTATGTGCAATTTCATTTGATTTAGTACATACACAATCCAGAAAAAAGGCTTTTAAAATAAAAAAATACAAAAATATCTCTAGTATATAATAACGTTAGAATCACTAGTTGGAATGAAAACAATGTATAATGAAATATAAGAAGGGTGATGATAAGTCTTAGAAGAAAATGCAGTGATTATTATCTAATGTTATACACAAAAATAGATTTTAGGTGACCTATAATTTAAATAAAGAGTAAGCATAACAGTGATTGTTGGAAAAATATTTCTAGGATAGAATTGGAAAGCTGTAATAGGTCAACCCAGCATGACAGTAGTCTTGTAAAAATATTACTTGAACACAGATGGGCACACTCATATACATCGTAGAAGGCTTTTGTGGTACAATCATAAGAGGTTAATATTTGGATATAGGTTTTATGGCCCATAAAATCTAAAATAAATGCTTCTTATTAACATAGTGAGTTTGATAATTCCTGAGCTACAGGAAAAGGCAGATGTTTTTTTTTAAAATGATAGAAAAAGAAGATATTATTGGGTCGGGGAGTTAGCAGAATGGTTCTGGCACCTGTCTTGCAAGCGCAAGGACCCAGGTTCGACTCCCCGGTAACCACAAACAATAATGGGCATGGAGACTCATGCCCAGCAGCAATCAGCACCACATACCACAGTTCTGAGCATGGTGGCTCACACCTGTAATCCCAGCACTCGGGAGGCAGAGGCAGGAGAATTGCTGTGATGTGAGTTTGAGGCTAAGCTCAGGGCCAGCCTGAACTACAAAGCGAGACCCTGTCTCAAAGAAAGAAAAAGAAGATACTATCAGGGGACATTCAAATGTCTGTGGATATACATAAAACTTCAGCGTGTTTAAAACTCAGACACTTACATGAATGGAAGGCAAAGATCAAATGGTGCAATGACCTTAGTGTCTTCTTTCCAGACACCACAAATATAAATAGATTAAAAGATTATAGAGTCACAATAAATTATAAAGGGCATGATGAAGTAAAAGAGGAGGAGGAAGAGAAAATATGAGCTAAATGTTTTCACTAAGTTTTGGAAAATAAAACAGATAAAGTATTTATAAGAAATTTAGTAAAGTGAAGGGAAATACATACCAGCAAAATTTCTGCTAACTGAATGATGATAGTCCCATTAGTCTTCTGACAACATTATGGCAGTGCAAAGTGAGAGCTCACGGTATGTTTGAAAGTCCTAGATTTTCTGTCATTAGGAATCTAGAGTACAACTGAGTAAGTCAACAGATCGGCTCAGGCTGCAGAGGTGGAGAAATTCAGCAGAGAGCAAGACTGAAGTTTCAGGCTGGAACAAGATGTGAGTGAAAGATAATGTTGTAACTTGGTTCAAGATGAAATCCTCTTCTCCCACCCTGATGCTTGAAAGAAAGTCACAGACTAGAAGTTTGCCAAATGAACTGTACAGATCAGAGAAAACAATTATATAAGTAAAGTATTTGAAACACTGACACTGGTCAGAGGTAGCCTTTTCCATCAAAAAAGAAAAAGCAAGAACAAGTAGACAAAAGAAAGTCCTTTTGTATTTGTATAGTGAATCCACAAGGAAGTAAAGATATTATTTCATGCATCTTGTTAGTGTCTCTTTTCTTTTAAATAAACCCCTAAAAATAAGAAAATAAATAAAAAATTGAAAATGACTGAAGTTATAGTAGAACACTTAAAAAGTTAAACCAAAAATAGCAGCATATATGACTGATTTTGTAGAAGGCATTTGTCTTAGTTCACTTTATATTACTTAAAAACAATAGACTGAGTAATGTATAAACAGTATAAAGTTATTTTGCTCAGTTCTCTAGAAAGGTTGGTGCTACAGAGTGGATACTTACTGACCTCTAAATGCCATGTGTTAAAAACTTGGTCTTCAGCCTTTGGTGGTACCGGGATATGGTGGATGCTTTGAAAGATAGTGTCAGGTGGAAGGAAGTTAGGTGAGGAAGCATGCCCTTGAAGGGAATACATATGATGGCCCTCAGTTCTTTTCGGTCTGTGTCTTTACTTCCTGATACGCATAATATGTACAAGCTTCCTTAGCTACATTTTCTTGTCAAGATGTGCAGTGCTATCACAGGCCCTAAGCAATAGGACTAAGTAGGTGTAGAGGGAGAGCTCTGAAGTTGTGAACCAGAATATACCTTTCCACCTTTTAAATTGCATACATCAGGTGTCTTGTCACAGAACGGGAAGCTGACTGCCACATCAGAGAATTCCAAAGCTAAGATCCAGGCCTTTTTGGTACTTATAAGGATCAATCTCTGCCAGCAATAGGACACATTTTGGTGAAATATAAAAGTAATGAATTTAAATAGAGGATTCTCAGCATTTCCCAAAGAGAGAAAACACACATACACATATGCACAGACACACACACACACACACACACACACACACACACACACACAAATAAATAAGTCTGTATGAAAATGATTAGGGTTCTAAATCATTTTTTTTTCTTACAGCTCTGGCTATTATCTCAGAGCTTCCTTTAATAGCAGGCTTTATTTCTTATCTAGATTTTCTTCCAGAAACTGTGTTCTCTTGCTATATTCCTACACAATTCGATCCATTTCTATAACTTCAAATTCCAAGAGGGCAATAGCTCCCATTTGTATTTTCCATATATTCTTCTCCACTGAGCTCACATCAAATACATCTACCACTTGACATTACCATTAAAGAAATACTTTAGTACCCAAAACTCATATTCCCTCTTCCTCACCTGTGTCTACAATCTGGCTTTCTTCAGAGGTCCTGCCCAAATGGGGCCCTCTGTTGGATGGGCAGAATTGTTTTAGATATTTCTGCTCTTCATAATTCATTACGCTTTTATCAAATTTATCATCAAATATTGCTGACTTTTGCCTTGTGAATATCCTCATATCTTTTTCAATCTTCGTATCACCACTCTAACCCACAACCTTAACTTCATCAGAATTTCTGGAAGAATCTTCTAACTGCTCTGACACCATGCATTCTTGCTTTTTCTTTTTTAATGACAGATTCTGAGTGATCTTTTACAAACCTAGGTGTTGTACTCCTATCAGTCTGCTAAGGTATCTTAAAACATAAAAGAAAAACTTATATAATTTTAAATAAACTGTCTCTTTACATTTGTCTCCTCTGTTGCTTATTTCCACGGTTACAAAGGCCAAGGTATCATGAGCCCTAATTATTTTTTTTTCCACTTCTCTAAGCCGATAGTTCTCAGCACGCTCCCTAGACTAAGCTCAGGATCACCTGGGATGTGCTGAAAATGTAATTGCTGCAGATTCTTGCACCCTACCCTGAGTGCACTGAAACATAAGCCCCCAAGAGGATCCAAAATTACATTTCACAAGCTTCCAGGCAATTTTGCTGTTCTGTAAGCTTGGGAAGTACTGAGCACTTCATGTACTCACTTATTCTCCTTCCTCCCTGTGTCATATTTACTTGTTCATTATTTTCCAGGTCTCAACTCGCATTATTTTCTGCCACATTTTCCTTAATAGTCAGACATGCCCTATATATGGTTTGTTTTCCTGTTACAAAATGCCATAGCTTTGTCTGTTGTTCTTCAAAGTAACCACCACAATGGGTGATTAGATACTTCCTGATTATTTTATTAAATGTCAGCATCTTTAACTAGTGACTCAAAAATGGAGTCTGGACCTTTTTAGATTGACAGAGAATTCATCCAGAATTATGAAACATAAGATATGCTCAGTAAATATTTTTGGGATTCTGTGTGTTAAATAGAGTAAAATGGAAATAAAAGAAACCAATTAGCACACTGAATTGCTAATGACAAGCATTTGCTGATATAAAACAATAGAGTCTATAGCAATATATTAAACTTATTAAATCATATATCTATCAAACATTTTAAACCAGTAATTTTAGGAAATATCATTGAAATTTAACCACATCTATTGTTAAGGCTCACTAATAACTTTAATATAGGGGAAAAAGGAATTTACTTTTACAAAAGACAGTTACAGAAAGCTTAGAAACAAAGATTTCAGTTGTGCTTTTTAAATTTTTATCTCATCTACAAGGAGCTTCATTTAATCTATGTGTGTCATGCATATTTCTCTATAAATTTTAAACATTTGATGAAATCAAATAACAAAGGAGACAGAAGAGCAAACACTCTATTCTTAGGAACAGCGATTTATTGGAAAGAGCTTTAACTCTACTCCAGGACTCTGGTGCTTTACATTCCTAGTCCTGTTGCTGGTAACTAAGCAACATCAGTGTTTTGCAGGAGACTGTGCTTCCAATACGAATTCAGCGGTGTCTGTCTAACTGTGATTACAGACACACGCAAAGTTGAAATCCTCTGGCCATGTGAACGTGTTAAAGAAGAAACATGATTGCTTAAGATCTGACATGTGCCAGTCTGTCAAGATTGATGGATCAAGCAGGACTTGGACATCTACATCCCTTTGCAGAGGCCCTGGACAAAAGTAAAAACTTCTATCTTAATAAACAATGGATTTGGGTCACTGGTTTTCAGAAAGAGACAGCTTCGAAAGTGACCTGGAAAATTGAAAAGTTAGGACTTAATTGCAAGGGAAAAATTGGAAAGCTAATAGGTCTTGCTCTCACACTGCCAACGAAGGTTGTGAAATTGCATTCCTTTTTCACTTTCTCTATGCCCATTAAAATAGAATTATTTAGACCTGAGATCTCTCCTCATATTGACAGCTCTGAAGATAAGATTATCTTTCATAGGTCACTTCCAAATGGTCTTTTTGGTGAAGATGATTTTAATTTGATTTTGTGACATGTACACTATTCATTGCCTAAAAGAATTAATATCTGCCAACACATTTGCATGAAGGACATACTGCTCTTCATAAGTCTGTAACTCAAAGATCTTCATTTCAAAACTGCTATTACACATTTTTCATTATTTACCCACTTATATTTCTGATATCCTCTGTAACCTTATTTTAGTTCATGCCCAAGCATCGTATATGAAATAAGCTTGCTGTTGTAAATCTCTATCTATCTATCTATCTATCTATCTATCCATCTATCTAGTTAATTTCTCTGTTTCAGTACTTGGTACTGGTAAATAATAGACACATTCACCCTGGGAGTTGTCACAATACCTGTCACATGCTCATCCTTCTCATGCCAGTTCCTCTTGCCTCTCTTCCTTCTTTCTTCATCTCCAGACCACTGTCCATTTCCAAATATCTAACTCTCAATTTTCCTTCATTGCCTTTTATTTTGCACTTTAAATAATCTGTACTTTACATTTCTCAAATAAGGGAAGTAATGTGATATTTAACTTTCTGCATCTGCTGTGTTTCACTTACCACTGTGGGGTCAACGTGAATTGATTTTGCTAAAAATGACTGATGTTCACCTGTCTTTCTCAGCACTCCTCTGCTGATGGGCATAGAGACTTGTTCCAAGATTTAGCTGTTGTGAGTTCTGCTGCTATACCCACAGGCACATGTGTGCCACTGTAATATGTCTTGGCTCTGAGTAAGGTAGCTGGAAGCAAGATAGCTGGAGGACTGGAATTTCGATGCAGTAGTATCCTGAAAGATCCTGTTTTCTGCTGTGCTATTTTATTTGTCAGGCTGTGGTTAGGCTGAATTAGAAAAAACATCAGTCTTACTATCCATTTGTTTATCCTTCCATTTTTAGCCACCACTTACTTTGGATTAATGATCAGATCATTTAAACCAGGCTTACAAGTGTTTTATCCTCCAATAATTGATTACTCACCTTTTCCTATATCTCACCCAAACATGCTTCTATGCACCAGCAGCCACACAGACTTACCCTAAAGGCACAGGGAATTTCTAGGTAAGAATTTATTGACATGTCTTTAACTCTATCATGTTGCAAATCTTGCAGCTATTGTGTTTCTTGTATTCATTTGTTCATAATGTCTGCTTCCTTTCTCTCACAGTTTTCAGCCTGTTGATTCTTTGTCCTCCTTCAAGGTGGTCCATATTCTAACACTTTTTGGTCTGCTCTTTGTGCATCTCTCTCTTCTTGTAAATAAGCAGGGTTATCATTTTTCTTGATAACATTCTTATTTCCTCCATCCTCTTATCCACGCATGGCTTTTACATAGATTTAAAGAGTACTTTTTGTCCTTTGCTGGGTAACCCCCTGACACCTCTGACCTTTTTTGAGTTGCTAGTTGAAGATTCAGGTCTTTTAGACCATTCATAGGGTTGCCTTGGAAAATAGATATTTTAAGTCCAAAGAATAAGTTATTAAACAGGAATTTTAAGCAAAATAACAGACATTGTAATGGCTATTTGTGAAGGAGAATATGAGGAGAGGGAGAAGAGGGGGCAGAAGCCGCACCATACACTATACCTAAGGTAAGGGGGTCTATGCAAGGAAGTTGTTAAATACATATTATAATCATTTTTAATTATGTGACTATCACATCAAAGTTATTAAAATTAGGGATGGGGTGCATATTTATTCAAAATTCTTAAGATTTATATTTTACACATTATTCTATGATTTGTTTTTAAATTGCGTGTTTTGGAGTACAAAGAGATTCCAACAGCAGTATTTTCTGTCTCTCTCTCTTTTAATGAATTCCATCTTAGTATTTTCATTCTATGTGGCATAACAAATGGTAATGGTACCACTTTTAATCAACTTGCTTTTTCATCCTGTTAATTTCCGTGTCTATTTGGGACATTTATTAAAGTCAGTACCCTTCATTTAATGGAAGATTTCCTTTTGAAGTTGCTACATTTTCTCTGTCTAAATTAACACTGAGGATATGTAATGGATGTGTAAATAGATAATGCTATTAATGGAAATACTGCATAAATTAAATACGTCTAATAATTTTGAGAGTATCTTTTATTTTCAACAGTTTAGGTTCTGGCATGCAGTGAACAAAAGGACTTTACATATTACCTTAATTTATAATCAGTATCACAGAAATTTTAACTGCTCACATCTTATTTTTATTTTGTATGGATTTAGTACTCAGAAATGAATATGCTAATGCTCAAAATTGTGTTGAAAACATTTTCAAAAAATAAGCCAGGGGTTTATGTCCACTATAATGCAAGTTAGAATTTAGGAAAACAAAAGTACAAGAAGCAACAGATTAAGAAGTTGGTGAGCATCAGGTTGCAGACTTTTAAAATGTGAAACACAGTAATTTTCTGAGGCTGTCTTCCAATGGAATACTTTCCTTTTGGGAATATAATCAAAGACAAAGCTTTCCTGTTTTGCTTTTAACATGAGAAGGCATTTAAAAAGTGATAAAACTTGTGCCAGTTCGTAAACTGCTGATTATATACTTATTATGTACAATTAATTTTAGAAACTATGTGGCCAATGTGGTTGTCAGCATTTTTTCTTACTAATAAATGTAACGTATATACTTCTTCCTTGGGTCAATAAATAAAATTTGTTTTGAACTAATACCCCGAAAGTATTTTTGGAGTCTGTCCTACAAATGTAGTCTAACAATGCTGAAGAATAATTCATTGGATTATGACAGAAACACCTAGTCTACTACAGTCAAATGACGCCAAATATCGAAGCTCTGAAGCTCTCATACCTATCATTTATTGCTTTCTGTCTCTCATAGGTGATCACACACTCACATGTGAACAGGTAAACATGGACGTGGAAACAATATAAAGCCTTTGGCAAAAAAGCAAGCCATTTGTCTATTGTCCATTATATATTAAAATAGAAAATAATTTATCACAGAAATGTTAATGAGCATGAAGATGAGATGGGGCCCATGGGTTTTGCCCTTCATTTGGTGATTTTTAAGGCAGCCTCAGCTTGCTACTGAAGGTATAGTTGTGGGAAAATATCTCAAACTGCAGAGGAACACAGGGAAAGCCAGTGCAATAAAGATTATGTGTTTGAATGATAAATCTGCTCATCTTACTAAATGTGCTATGGGAAGAATGATTTTGTTTAAAAAATTAACAAACTTGCTTCCAATTTGGACTGAGAAATATTCTATGACTTTTTGGCTTATTTTCCCTAGAGTACTTGATGTTTACAAAGTAGCTATTCAGTCTTGTGTTTTCAAGTGGCATTAATAAAAATGTCAGAACATGACAAAAAAGGTCTTGACCAAAAATCCTCCTTTAGGGGCTGAGGATGATCATTGATGAAGCACTCATCTACTGTGCATGAGGTCATGGGTTCAATCCCTAGCAAGACAGTAACCACATCACAGAAGCATAGTTTCACTGAATATTTGATATACTAATATCAATTGATAGATTTGGGATTTTTATTTCACGATTCATTCATGATTTCTGTGAAAGTGTTTGTGTCTAAAGTCAAAATGGATAAACAAGGAAGCACAGAAGAGTAAACTCAGGACTGTATTTAGGCTGGAGTGTCAATAAAATTTTAGGACATGTAGCTTGATCAAATGTGTAAGAGAGGAGTGAATGAGGGATCTGGGTCACTGAATGGGCCTCATTGAGCCAGGAGTGTCATGAAGTGTCATGGTATGGATCACTGTAGACACAAAGATGAACACCAGTGAACAGCACCGTAGAATCCTGGGACAGGAACCACTTGGTATCCACATGCTAAAGTTCAAGTCTCAAAAAGAAAAAAAGGCATGCTTCATCAGAGAGGGAAGAGAAAATATTTCCTGTGATCATTTCACATTACCCTAATTTATGAACAAGTCCCTCTGGTGGACCACAAATAATCTCTTCACTATAAATTACCACATCTCTGTGTCACACATGTGGTATTCATTGCATGGATTTATATCATTATTTGTTCTTTCTGTAAATTTTGATAATGTTTAAGGCTATATCATTAAATCCTATAAAACAATGTTGGTACTTTTAATGTTTTACTTTTCTCTCCCTTCAAAACATGATAGACTTTTTGAAAAATTGGTGATAAATACATATTTTGCACTTATTTTTCTAGAATAATTATAATTTAACACAAAATATAGAACCTCAGTAAATATTAATTGTCATTAAAATATAACTGATACGCACAATTATTCCCTGGTGTACATGATTGTGCAAAAATGTCCCCAGATAAAATTAGAGGACTACAAACAAAGCCCAGGATTTTACATTGAGAAGTAACAGATCATTTAACTGCTGTTTCTCTGGGCTTGTTCCCATAGTTTGTAGCAAGCCACAGGTCTTCAGCTTCTACTATGTTTCTCCCCTTTGCTGAGTACCATAAGTACCAGCCTGTGTCATACACAGCCATTAAATCTAGAGATTAATAAGTTCCTGGACACTGAGGTAATAATATCAAGTCAGTGAGACAGAAAAATAGATACTCAACACTTTATAGATCTTCTCATTGATTTTTTTAAATAGGGAAATATTATTTACATGTCCTGAAATTTTGCAGTGAGATTTCCATTGAGTTCCCCAAAATTTAGATGAGAGGTTCTCTACTATTAAAGCTTCAAGAAAGAACTGACTTTATAAAGATTAATTATTAAGTAGGAAACAGCACAGTTTACCACGTAAGGAAGATGTCATTGACTTGAATATGGAGAGAGACTGAAACAGAAAAAAATTGTCTTAAATCTACCTTCAACTATTGCTTTTAGAGATAAAGTTATTGAATTCAAGTTGCATATTTGCTAATTTAGTCTTTAAAAATCCTAGATACTAAAGGGAAACATTTTCTAATTCTGCCAAAAAACAACATAACAAAAAATTGTAATTACAGTCCAAGGAAAATTTTTACTGTACAAATGTACGGTATTCAAAAAGCAAACAAGCATACAAAAAAAAAAAAGAAAGAAAGAAAGAGTGAGTTATGGTTTGTCAAGATATACCCCCAAAGCCTCATGTGGTTATAGGTTTCAGATGCTGAATCTAAGGTGTATGATGCTGGGATTAAGAGCATGTGACTGCTAAATCACATTAGTGATTGGTGTGGCCCCACCCTAATCCTTGAATAATATAAGTGGATCAGAGAGATTTTCTTAAAGTCTCCTGTTGTTTTTATTGGTTCTGATACCATGAGCTGTTGCCTCTCTGCCAGATGGTAATTGAAAGGATAGTAGATGCTATCTACTATCTACTAGTAGCATATAATCACAAACACACATCTTATTTCCAACCCTAGCTACAAGACTGATTTATAGAGAAAAATATTTAATAGCAAGAACAAACATAGAATTTGAAGCAATCTTTGTCTTCTACCATTCAGGAGGTGGAAGAATTTTCTCTGAAAAGGATAAAGTGATTCTTAATAACCCCAAACAAAAATAATCTGGGGGTAAAGCCAATTCTGAATCTAGAGAAAGAAAATGACCTGTGGTTAATCAATTGCTACCCTATTTTACTGGCCTCTTCATCAGTATTCATCAGCAGTCTGTCCTTTTGTAAGTTCAGTCTTTAAAGAGTGCCAGGCAAGGTCAGTGACTTACAATTGCTAAGGACATGCTGGACAGTTGGAACAAGACTATGTGTGCATTTTGAAATAATTTTCAGTAATATGTCACGTATCTTATTGTTTTGTACTTTCACTTTTCTGAAAACAGTTATCTTCCAAGACAATTTCAGATATTTACTGACAGTAGCAGAGAAAGCATACTTTTGGAGAATATAAATTTACTATTTTCAATGTTTACTACCTCTATTTAGTAATAGAGTCCACTTCACCTTGATCTAAGTTTAATGTTTCTCTTTATACCTGCTACGATACATCAAAAATAGTTGTTAATTGCATATTATCTGAAAAAATAACTTGTGCATTACTAAAATGTCTACTATACAGATAAAAACAAGGATTCAAACAGCATAGATGTCCATCTTTCTTCTATTGAAACATCATTTAACACCCAAAATATTAATGTTATGCATGTGTCCTTCATATGTTCCGGTCATTTGCCCTATTAGCATTCATCGATAAAGAGTGAATGGGGAATATTCTAATAGATTATTTAAAATTGAGTCACTGGAGAATGGTAATTTGGATATCTTCTGGCTTTAGTGGATCTTAGTGCACTGTTAAATTTCTCCCTTCATATGTAAGAGCAGATGATCTCATTTTCTTAAGTGATAAATGGATTCTGTGCAGTATAGCTCATTCGTGGTGAACTTTACAAATGACTCATACCATATATGACTTGTGTAATTACATTTACATTTGCTTGTCATATTTACTCTAAAATGTCACTGAGTACTTTTAAAGTAGCTCTATATAGCACAGCAAAGATGAGAAACTGAAGCTATTCATTTCAGATTAATTCCCTGATTAGTTCCATAAGGAAAATAAATCAAATTCATTTGCTAGGGCTAAATGAAATATTTCATATGGGTCTCTGGACCTGTCTCTCTCTGTCTCTGCCTTTGTCTGTCTCTGTCTGTCTATCTCTTTCCATCTCTCTCTCTCTTTTTCTCTCTCTCACTCTCTTTTTCTCTCTTTCTCTCTACCTCTTTCTTTTCTTTCTTTCCTCATCCCCAGAAAAAACACTGTCCCAAAGTAATACTGAAAGCTAATTACCATGTTGAGAAGATATGGCATTTTTATTAGTCACACAGAATTCAAAAGGTCACCCAGCATAGTGAAAAGAGCACCAAACTTATAATTGGAAGCCCCATGTTCAAAGCTAGGTTCTCTTCCAACCTAACCTTTCTTCATCCATGCTTATCTTTAATCAGCTATGTCCCATTGGTCAAAGCATTGGTTTTTTCATGATTTCTTCCTAGTTTTTTTTTTTTTTTTTTACCCTCAACAGTTCACATAAAGAGATTAAATTTATCAAATCTATATATTTCCCTAAGTTAAATTTATACATAAATGGGGTTAGAGCCAATTCTAATTTTAAAATGTCTCCTTTGCATGTAACATTGTCTATAACAGCTGGAAAAGATAAATTCGACATACGCATATCTGTGCATGCTTGACTGACACCCCTAAAATTTGCTTTTCCTTCATTAAGGATCTTATTGTTATGAACAGCTAAGCTAGATAAAAGTTAATAAACAGTCAGAAAGGGACTAGAACCCCAAGGAAGTCAGCACAAATAATCAAAACATCAGAATTGTGACTAGAGGCACATTTGAAGAGCCAGGCCTCAGCCCATCCTAGAGACAAGAGCAGTGTGAGGTGACGCTGTTGATTAGCACCACCTGGTCCAGTGGGCCCAGACAGGCCTAAGATCCATCAGGGCAGGTGACCACAGCACCCGGACCCACAGTCCCTTCCATTTCCCAGGATCCCTTTGATTTTCTTTCCATATGCACATTCTACGTGACTCATTTTCTTACTAGATCAATATTAGCTAAGCAGTTATACTTGTAATCCTACAGCTGGTTTCTATTCTGATCCATATTGAACCCACATTTTGGTATTATTGTATAATTACTCTTTATAAAGAGGCTTCGTGTATCCCTTTTGGGGGCCCTTCTTGTCTCTCAGGAGTTTTATCTTAATAAACTTTTTCTACTCTTGACCTCATGTCATCCTTGGAATTCATTCTTTGATGTTCAAGGAACACAAATTTGACATATTGACACCTAGTAGGCTGGAAATCATAGAAGAGAAACTAAGGTGGTCTGAAAGTAATTATGATAAAGAACAAAATGTCACTTGAAACAAATGGTTTTGTTTGTATTTTTAAATTGATATTTCCCAAAAGTCATGTGGAAAAAATGGCAAAATAACAAAAACAATAAAAAATTCCAAATTTCAGGGAATTCCTAGGGAGAGCCAAATATGATGTTCCCTAAAAGGGAAGTCCGTCCATGACATTTTACTTTCAGGTTTCCAGAGGGTACATTCCACTGTAACACATGTTCTCACCAAGACTTCACCAGTTTCTGGTTTATCAGCATTTTGCTGGTATTGGTTTTTCCTATGAGATCAACTTTATCAGCTTGATGTTTCAGTACGTATGAGTACATCTTAGAGACCTTGGTGAAGAAGCATACATAGTCTTCCCAATAAAGGTTGATTCAAAGCAATGAGATTGCATTTGTATAAACAATTCACTGTGGTAATACTACGCAGTGTTGGCTCTGGAAACTGAAATCAAGCAGTGGATAATGCATAGGTATTACTGGGTATTGCTAACTAAAAAAGCCTAGACTTTATCTGCTGTTAAATTTTAAGAGCTTTAAATTAGAAGAAACTAAATATTTTCAGTTCAGTGAATTCCTACATTCATTCTATTTATGGGTCATTCAACTTGCTGTGTATCAATCAAGAAAGTCCTTTTTATCTTCGGACAATTATTATTATGGGGTACAAAATCTCTTTCCATAGACCTAGTGCATACTGACCCTACTAGGGAGAAGAACAACAATAAATACTGTTTTGGGCTGGGGAATTAGGTCAGTGGTTCCAGAATCTGACTGGCAAGCACAAGGTCTTGAGTTTGATCCCCAGAAACCACATACCCTAATGCCAGGTGTGGTGGCTCACACCTCTAATCCAAGCACTTGGAATGAAGAGGCAGGAGGATTACTATGAATTCAAGGCTGGCCTGAGCTACAAAGTGAGTTCAGGGCCTGCCTGAATTACAAAGTAAGGTTCTGTTTCAAAAAACTAAAATAAATAAATAAATGTTATTTCTTTACCATGACAGTTCAGTAAATATTGAATAATAGTCTAGTTTTCTCACTGTTTATGCACAAGTTAAACATTATTTCTTCAATCAACTTTATTTATATTGTTATTCATACATTGTTTTATATTTTCCTGTGACCATTTTCCAGTTTGTCTGCACATTTTTCCACAGTGATGCTCAAAAGAGCATGTCATAGTTGAAATTATGTTTGATCATTCTAATAATGGGGAATAACATGCTGTCTTATTCCATATAGTAATGTTCTAAATTTGCTCATGTTTCTTTACCCATTAGAATGTTCTCCTCATGTGAATGACCATTATAGAGTGTTGTAAAACTTTTGAGTCTATTTTTATCTTTACATTGTGGAAATTTTTATATATGCCTTAGTAGACAGATACAGAAAACCTCTCATAAAGTAATCACTTAATATAACAGTTTTTAACTTATTCCTCCTTCAGACATAAAGTCAATTATAGAGTATCCATATGGTGACAATAGAGAGCATGCGGTTTTAATCAGGACTGAGGAAGCCAAGAATCGCACCAGTGAGTTTAAGCATGTGGCACTGTGAGGGAAAAAACGGTGTACGAGTGCAAAACTGACTCTTGATATAAAACCTCAGGGGAATTATGAGACTTTGGTAGACAGAATACCTGTCCCCATTAAACACGCTAATACGTTAACCCTCAGCACTTGTTATTATGGTCAGTTATATGGAAAAATAATCCAGATGAATTTAAGATTGTTAATTAACTGACCTTTGATAGGAGTACAGTCCTGGGTTATCTAGATGCGTCCTGAATAATAACAATGACACACGTGGAAGGCAGGAAAAGGAAAGTTAGGGCAGGGTGTGACTGTGGAGAAAAGATGTAGAAATACCACAGAGCTGGTTTGGAGATGGGATAAAGCAGTGAACCGAGGACTGTGGGTAGACAATGGACGCTAGAGAAGGAGATTTTAAAAAATAGATTCATCCCCGAAGTCTCCAAAGGAAATCCAGACTTGTTTCCACATTGGTTTTAGTCCAAGAAGATTTGTGTCAGAGTTGAAGCCTGTACAACTATAAGGTAAGAAGTGTTTGTGGTTTTAGGCCAATGCAACTGCTGGTTGGTTGCAGTAGCTAAGAATAACTAAATGGCCTAACAGTAATCTGGACAGTCTGGAGTACTTTCTGGCTCAGAGTGATAAATGTATCTTTTTGATTTTCACTGCTATACTTAATGAAAACATCTAAAGGTAAAGAATAATTCAAAACGGTGTAACAGTGCTTCTGGGTGTGATTTTGGGTTTAAAGTTAGTGAGTTCAAATTGTGCTTCTAGAAATTACTATCCATGATCTAGTAAAAGATATAGAGATATTGTTTGCCTTGTTTTTCTAACCTCAAAAATGCATAATAATAATAATAATAATAAAATAATATATAATTAAGGATGGCAGAATAAATTGATAACCTGTGTAGCAGTGGATCATTTAGTTATAAATCATTACTTCAAATTTTTCAATTATTTACACATTACAATAAAATTTTTGCCAACCAGAAATTACTCCTAAATCCAGCTGTTTTAATTATCTTGTCAACAATAAAACATCAAGAAATTTGTCAAACACCTGGCTGAAATCCAGTCCTGTCTGCAGCATCTCTAATACTCTTTGATCTATTAAGCTACTAACCCTTTTAAAGAAAAAATTGAATTAGTCTGACATGACTGAGTCCTTGTGAACTCTTATTGAAGATGAGTGGAATCTGTTTCTTCTTTTAAGTAGTCACTAATAAGTTTGTTTATAATTGGGTCAAGAATTTCATCTGAAATCAATATTAATCTCATTTGGCTAATGTTTGACCAATGTCCTATGTTCTCTTTGTAGTTACATTCCAGAAACCAAGCCAGACCCTTCTTGTAAAATCAAGAATTGTTAATGTTTACAAGAAGCTGACAGCCTCACAAATTTCATTCTTAAAGTTCTAGTGTCTCTTGTTATTTGTGATTTTTGGACACAATGATTCCAGAATTTATAGATTCTGGGTTTATTACTTCCCTGAAGCTTCAATTGGATCAATACCATTGGGCCATGGTATTTGTGGAAATTTGATTTTAAGACTGTACAAGCACACCAAAATGTGCAGATACTCAGTCCCTTGTATACAAGGGACTTGTATACTTGTGTACTTGTACATGGTACTTGTGTACCATGACATATGTATATCTTCTCATGTACTTTAAGTCACTCTTTGACTGTGCATATTATTTAATACAAGGGCCTGGGATTTAGCTCAGTGGTTTTAGCATCTGGCTTGCAAACCCAAGGGTACAAATTCAGTCAACAGTAACCACATACAACAATGCAGGACATGGAGACTGAAGCCCACCAGCAACCAGTACCACACACCATAGTGTAGTGCTGGGTGTGATGGCTTACCTCTGTAATCCCAGCACTTGGGAGGCAGAAGAAGGAGGATTGCTGTGAATTCAGGCTCACCTGGTCTACACAGTGAGCTCAGGGCCAGCCTGAACTACAAAGCGGCATCTTGTCTCAAAAAAAAAAAAAAAAAAAAAAAAAAAAAAAAAAAAAAAAAAAAAAAAAAAAAAAAAAAAAAAAAAAAAAAAAAAAAAAAAAAAAAAAAAAAAAAAAA
>PVIR01011901.1:0-45888 GCA_004026965.1 Petromus typicus | reverse complement strand
CCCCACCTCCTTTAACCCAGGGGCCATGAGAGCTGGGAGTGGTCGACAGAGGTCAGTTCTCAACAGCAACGCAAACCACCCAGATACGCAACACCACTGAGAAAAGGCTCTGAGGCTGTGGCTCGGCCGGCTTGGGGTGGTAGGGCGGCTACGGGACATTACAGGCTATAGGGTGTTACGATTTGGCTTGTACATCGCTCCTGCAGCCAGTCCCCGACGTGGTAGATGAGGTGGCCCTCAGCGTCGTCCTCTACACTCTTGGCTCTCCGGCTGCTGTGCTGCTGGCGGGGGGCGGGGGGGTCGGAGCAAGCCAGGTGTCGGAGCGGGGGCCGGAGGGAGGCGGGGTGGGTGGTGGAGGGGTCACCGGTCACAGGCGCCCAGCCAGGGGACAGACGATGATGGGGGACAGTGGAAGGGAACATGTCAGATGCAGTAAGGCGGACTGGTGTGAGAAGAGAGCGGCGCACAATCCCAAGTCCCAAACCCACAACGGGAGCAGGGAGATGTATAGGCAGAGCAGAGAAGTGGTGTCGATGCCAGTGTCACCCACAACCCCATGCTCTCCACAGTGCCATCGGGACGGGCATAGGTCCTCCCTTGTCCCCCCGCCAAGCTCGCCTGTGGAGTGGGCACAGAGCCCAGGGCTTAGAAAGAAAAAACAAAAACAGTGTATAAGGAAGGTCCACATCAGCAGGTGGAGACCTCTGGGGCAGAGAAGCTGCCCCCAACACAACCGGCCCAGCGTGCCCAGCATGCCGGGAGGGCACTTAGGTCAAAGTCTCCATGCCCGTCTCCAGAGCAGATTCCTGGCACTTCCAGAGTTGGAGAGCTTCCAAAAGCATGGCAGACTCAGTGCCCACCTCCATGTCCATGCCCCAAGGATCCGTTTAGAACCGGGATACTTCTCACTTACCAGGGTCCCGGGGCCTGGAAGAGTGGGGAGAAGAAGGGCCTGAGCTGGCACTCACCGAAGATGACCGGCTCAGAGGCCGGCTGCGCCTCCTCCGCCGTCTGGGCTTCCTCCGACTGCTGCGCTGGCTGCGGTAACTGCTGTCTTCCCGGTGATACTCATAGGAATGCCGATAGTCTGTGTCATAGTAAGCCTCTCCCCGATCCCGGCTGTAGTCATTGCGCCTATAGCTGCCACAGTATCTCCGGTCATACACCCTCCGGTCAGATGAATGGTCATCATAGCTGCTGTTGGACAACAAACACCCACTAGGTACATGTGCTCAGGCCACATTCCCCGATGGATGTGCCATACAACAAAGACTTGTCTCAGTCAGCACGCAGCAATGCTAAAAAACTGCTCTTAGGGCTGGGGCTTTAGCTCAGTGGTTTCAGCTTCTGCGTGGCAAACTCAAGTTCCTGAGTTTGATCCTCGGTAACCACATACCACAACACCGGGTGTGGTGACTCATACCTATAATCCCAGCATTCGAGAGGTAGAGGCAGGGTTGCTATGAGTTTGAGGCTCGCCTGGGCTACACAGTGAGCTCAGACTGAACTGCAAAGAGAAACCCTGTCTCAAAAACCAACAACCACAACATCAACAACAACAAACCACGGAGACCAAGCCAGGTGTATCGAACACCTAGAATCCTAGCACTCAGGGGCCTCAGGCAGGAGGATTTTGAGTTTGAGGTCAACCTAGTCTATAAGGGAAGTTCCTATATCAAAAAATACCTTTTCCAGGACTGAGGATTCAGTTCAGTGATTGTTTTTTTTTTTTTTTTTTTGGAGACAGGGTCTCGCTTTGTAGTTCAGGCTGGCCCTGAGCTCAGCCTCCAACTCACATCACAGCAATCCTCCTGCCTCTGCCTCCCGAGTGCTGGGATGACAGGTGTGAGCCACCAAGCCCGGCACTGTGGTATGTGGTGTTGACTGCTGCTGGGCATGAGTCTCCATGCCCAGTAATATATGTGGTTACCGGGAGGTCGAACCCAGGGCCTTTGCGCTTGCAAGACAGGCACCAGAACCACTGAGCTAAATCCCCGGCCCCAATGTGATTTCGATGCCTGCCTTGCAACAGAAGGGCTTGAGTTCAATTCCCGGTAGCTACATACAATGGTGACAGGTGTGGTGACTCATACCCACCAGCAATCAGTAAAACATACCACAGTGCTGGGCGTGGTGGCTCACCCCTGTCATCCCAGCACTCGGGAAGCAGAGGCAGGAGGATTGCTGTGAGTTCAAGGCTGGCCTGGGCTACACAATGAGCTCAGTGCCAGCCTGAACTACAAAATGAGACCCTGTCTCAAAAACAAAACAAAACAAAACAAAACAAAAACCCCAAATCCAGAACACCTTTTCCAGGCGGGCAGAGAACCAACAGGGGAAGGAAGGAGAAGTAAGTGACTGAGATGTGTTCTGCACACAGAGAAACTCTTCACGATCAGTTAATCACTACGTACTGCAAACACGGCCCCTCAACTCACACACTAAGCCTCCCCCAACAGCACTGCGATAAAGGTATCTGACGAGCAACCCCTCTCCCGTGAGAGCTGAACGTGGAAGCGCAGGCAGCTAAGCAAAACCCCACACTGGGCTACACCGAGCTGCTGCTCAGTACATGCCTGCAGTGCACGATCAGTAAGTGCGGAACAAACACGAGTGGTACCCACTGTCGATCTCTTCCTGCGGCCTCACCTCCGGGAACGGACATGGTAGCTATCTTCTCGCCGGCGCCGCCGTGTACGGTCACTACTGCTAGACCAGGAGCGACTTCTTCGCCGCTTATGCTTTCGGCTGCGATAATGTTCATGGTAACTACCTCGGCTGCCTCGCTCTGAGGAATGGTACCTTCGGGGATGAGGCATCTAGGAGGGAAGGAAAAGCAAAACCGTAAGAAAAGCTCTGAGTTTTCAGAAGTCTTGTTAAATCACTGATTGCATAAGGTGCCTTCTGCTCTTAAAAAATTTTTGCTTTGTCTTTTTGTGATAGGGTCTCGCTAAGTAGTTTAGGCTGGTCCTCTTTGGTGGCACAGAGACGGGGTTTTGATATGTGATTCATGTTGGTCTTGAACTCATGGCACTCTTCCTGTTTCAGCCTCCTGGATTACAAGTCTGCCCCACCACATCTCACCTAGCCTTGGAGATCTTCCTGCGTCAGCCTCCCAAGTGCAGGGATTCTAATAAGGTATGTGCTACCATGCCCAGCTATTGGCTCTTTTACCTTTTTAACACACATAAGTGTTTCAGCTCCCTTTGTGTCCACAGCTTGTCTTTCTTCAAGTATATAGTAACCTACTAATTATAGCTGGAAATTTTAGAAAAAGTTCCTCACTTCAGCTGCTATGCCCAATTTGCTTTGAATGTAGCCCCATAAACACACTGAGGCCTGTGCCATTGCGTGCATGGCAGATGGAGACTCTACACAGTACACTCTTCATTGTGGCTACAATCTGGCCAGCGAGGGCCCCCATCTCCTCCACTAGACCACCTCCGACAAGGGCAGGACCCTCATTCCCCAGGGCTGTACGCACAGGTGAAGAACAAACACTAGTTAGTCTTTGGCATCTAGTGGCTGGTCCTGTGCTCATCTCTCATATCTTTGGCCAAATTTCCCATGAGGTCTGATTTTTGTAACGCTGGGAAATAAAACCCAGGGCCTCATGCGTGCTAGGCAACTGCTCTCTGACTGCTCCATTTCCAGCTCTTCTGAGAAGTTTTAATACAGGACGCCAAAACTATACTTTTCTGTCAGCCTCATTCTGTCATATGCTTAGAAGTAGATAAAAACTGATTTGTAGTTAATACAGCATTACTTTCCTAAACACAGAGCCCTTTCACTCAGCAGAAGTGGAATGATACAGTTCACGAATGACCCCTTCAAAGAATAAAGAAATTATCGGAGAGCTATCATTGTCACAGCTCAGGAAGCGACAAGGGGGCAGAATGAAAAGCCTTGGGACAGAAATCTTGGTGAGCGGTTCAGAGGACCACTAGTCCTCAAGCTTTAACGACTCCAACATCTGGCGGCCATTCCAGACCTCTTCTCAAGCTCTCCGAATTGAGGAAGGTGATATTTGATGCATTCTTGGCCTAACAGTGCTGGCAGCGAATCAAGAAGACGGAAGCGCAAGGCTCGCCCAGGTAATGCCACCTTGGTCAGAACCGCCACATAAATGCCATCTCACCGCACGCAGACTGCCATCAAAGTCGCTGGCAGGCCGCTCCCCGAGGAGCACCTGCCCACCTGTCTACCTGTGGGAGCCTTTTCTCTCACTTTCTCGCCCAGGGAATTCAGAACCAACTCCTGGAGTGAGACTCTCCCGCTGCGCTCCAAGTAACACTCGCCGGCCGGCCCGGACCCCTGGCCCAACTCCCAAACGCTCCGCTCTCCCGCAGCTCCGGAAGCACTCCGGTCCCGCCCCACCGAGCGTTTCCTCCCAAGTTTGCTGGGCCGGGCTTCCTGGGTGCCCCGCGGCCGGCCGGCCGACCTCCTTCCCCTCTCGTCCCCGCCGTCCTCCCCTTCGCCCTCGCCCCGTCCCGTCCCGTCCCGTCCCCGCCCGCCCGCCCGCGGTCGCCATCTTCCCGCACGACCCCGCGCTCCCCGGCCGCGCGCTCACCGTTCTGGCGGCGAGGCCCGTGCGCTTGTCCCACAGGAAGTCCGTGATGGCGGCGGCACTGCGGCCGGAGTCCCGGCTCCCCCGCGGCGACGAAGTGCGGCTCCACCCCCCAACCCCGGGACCTGGGCCCTCCCGCCCCGTGCCCGGGCTCCGCTCCAGCCCCGCCCGCCCCGGCTCCGTCCCCGCCCCGGGATCCGCCGGGCGCCGCTCGCACCGCCCCCGCCCGGGGCCCGATCCCAGCTCGTTCTCCCGCTCCGGCCTCCGCTCCGCCGCCGCCGCCGTGAGCGAGCCCGCACGCACGCACGCACGCACGCACGCACGTCTGCGTCGCCTCCCAGCGGCCCCTCGGCCCCGCCCCCAGGCCGCGCGCGCGCGCCACCACGTGCTCCTGCTTCTCGGGCGTGGCCTCGCGGGCCAGCCCCGACCCCCGCGCGGAAGTTGGTGGGGCGAGGCGGGGCCCGCGCCGGCGCCCCGCCTCCTGTCCTCTACCGTCCTCCCTCCCGCTTGTGTTTTTGCTGCCCACGTCTGTGACTTGCTTAGCTTTGGAGATTTAAAAGAAAGAATAAAAAAGTCGTAAGTGTCGTTGTTCATCCAGCGTGACGGGGGGGGCTTTGTGGTGAGTGGTGATTCTCCAGCACGGCCTGCAAATACCATTTCTTAAGCAGCTTTCCAACCTGTCCCCATCAAGGAGAGGTTCCTGCTTTCCGTTCTGAGTTAGTTACCCAGCTGTGGTCGGTGTATGGCCACCGGGCGGGAGGACGGAGTACCGGAGGAAGGGTATTCCTGGAGAACTGGATCTGCGTGCTTCACGTGACGGGTACGGATGGCGCGTTCACTGAATCTGAAAAGAGAAGGAGCAGCAAGGAAATCAAGACCTTCAAGCAAACTGGACGGAGAGATGTAGAGAAAGAAAAGAGCCGTCGGCCTGGCCTGGTGGTACGCGCCTGTAATCCCAACGGCCTGGCCTGGTGGTACGCGCCTGTAATCCCAACACCCAGGAGACTGAAGCCGGAGGATCACCGAGGGTTCAAGGCTAGCCTTGGCCACATGAGTTCAAGGTCAGCCTGGACCACCTGGCGGGACGCTGTCTCAAAATGACAAAAGTATCATTCATTCCTTAACTTAAAAGGGCTGGGGATGCACCCTGCATGAAGCCCATGCGCTCATTCCCCAGTACTCAGGCAAAAAGGAGGGAGAGGGAAAGAAAACAAAATAACGGGAAAATAATAATTAACTTAATAAAATTAATAATAAAGTGGGAAAATAATAAGAAAAATTTGAAAGGTAACAAAATAACCTAAATATAACAGGAAAACTGGAAAGGAAATAAAATAACTCGAGGATAACAAAGGAAAGCTGAAAGGGAAACAATAACTTCCAATAACTTGAAAATAACTGTTAAAGTCAGGTAGGGTCAAGGATGTATTTGCATGGTAACCAGCCTGCCTGGCAAGACAAGATCCTGAGTTCAGTCTCCTGTAACTGGGGGAAAGGCAGGGAATATTAGTTAAGATTAGAGAGATCAGTTATGCTGACATATCATAGAGAAGTGTCCTGATGTAGCAAAGGAAGAGATAACTGAGACAGAGAAGTCGATTTCACTTTCCTGCTCCTCTCCTTACATCGGGAAGGTGTTAGCAAACAGACAGGAACATACTGTGTTACTAAGTTCTCCTATGTCTGACATGAGGTCCTCTCTGGTCACAGCAAAGCAGATGGGAAGATGGCGTAGTTCAGCTGAGGGGCCGGAAGGAAAATGATTCCTGTTGACAGTTCCTCAGAGTCTTCCCAGCTCTGTCTGGCAGAAGTCAGAGGCATCACGAGAGAGAGGACAAGATACCACCTGAAATGCTTTTTTTTGAGACAGGGTCTTTGTAATTCAGGCTGGCCCTGAGCTCAGCCTCAAACTCAGAGCAATCCTCCTGCCTCTGCCTCCTGAGTGCTGGGATTTCAGGAGTGAGCTACCATGCCTGGCAGTAGCACTTTTTAAATAACAGTTTAAATACAATGTATGTAGTACTTTTTTTGTATCAGTTGAGATACAATGTATCTTCCATTAGTTAAAAGCAGGCCTTAGACCAGGCCTTTCATTTAGTTGTAGAGCTGAAAGCAGCCCTGTGAATGCAGAACCAGCTAACTTTGGGCTCTTAGCTCATGCCAGCTGTCCTGCCTCCACTTCTCAGGAGCTAAGATTACAGGTGTGTACTACCACACCTGGTTTGAAGTGTCAATATGATCTTACAGGGACAGAGATTTAGCTCAGTGGTTCCAGCATCTGCCTGGCAAGCACAAGGTTCTGAGTTCGATCCCTGGTACCACATATCTCAGTGCCGGGCGTGGTGGTTCACGCCTGTAATCCCAGCCATTGGGAGGCAGAGGCAAGAGCATCTGAGGCTAGCCTGGGGTATACAGTGAATTCAGGGCCAGCCTGAACTACAAAGCAAGATCTTGTCTAAATAAATAAATAGGGGTTGGGAATTTAGCTCAGTGGTTCAGGAGCCTGTCTTGCAAGCGCAAGGACCAGGGTTCGATCCCCGGTAACCACATAACAATACTGGGTGTGGAGACTCACCCCAGCAGCAATCAGAACCACATACCACAGTGCCAGGCGTGCTGACTCATGCCTATAATCCCAGCACTCGGGAGGCAGAGGCAGGAGGATTGCTGTGATGTGAGTTGGAGGCTGAGCTCAGGGCCAGCCTGAACCACAAAGTGAGACCCTGTCTCAAAAAACCAAACAACAACAATAACAACAACAACAAAAATAAAGAAGAGAAAACCCAAACCTACCCTCCCCAAAATTCAATATGATCTTATGCAAAATTTTGAAAGACTTTATGCAAATAGATTTTAATTGAGATTTTATTTTGAGGTTGATTCAGGGTCCCAGCGTCAGGGCCATCGCAGTGCACCCAGGTCCCCCTTCTCCATTGAGGACAGAGGAGCAGGGTGGAGCAGTTCAGACCTCGCCTCCCAGGGGAGACTCGGCACGGGCAGAAGGGCTTGTGAACACGCTGACACGCGTGGCACACACAGCAGTCCCTTGTGGTCATTGCTTTCTGGCAGGGTTGACAGTCCAGGCCATTCTGCAGCAGCTCCTGCTCTGCAGCTGCCAAGAGGGGCGGTCTTGTGGATCTTGACTTCGGTCTTTTCTCATGCACTGCTGCTGGCTCTGGAAGGGGACCCTGCAATGACACACAGCTCAGCAAAGATCCAATCAGACAGGAAGCTGAGGTAGAGGGAACTGGCCCTGTGAAGTTGAGAGGTACAGTGGTGCAGGCCTGTCACCCCAGCTTTTTTTTTTTTGGTGGGGGTGTTTGAGACAGGATCTCGCTTTGTGGTTCAGGCTGGCCCTGAGCTCAGCCTCCAACTCACATCACAGCAATCCTCCTGCCTCTGCCTCCCGAGTGCTGGGATTACGGGCATGAGCCAGCACGCCGGCACTGTGGTATGTGGTACTGGTTGCTGCTGGGGTGAGTCTCCACGCCCAGTAATGTATGTGGTTACCGGGGATCGAACCTGGGTCCTTGCGCTTGTTAGACAGGTGCCGGGACCACTGAGCTAAATCCCTGGCCCCTGTCACCCCAGCTTTTGGCATACTGAGACAGGAGCATCTCAAGTCTGAGGCCAGTCTGGGCCAATGACTGAAACCCTGAGTCAAAATAAAATACAGAAAAAAGGTCCAGGGACAGCTGGGCGTGGCGGCTCACACCTGTAATCCCAGCATTAGGAAGGTAGAGGTAGGAGGATTGCTGTGAATTCAAGACCAGCCTGAGCTATACAAGCGACACCCTGTCTCAAGAAATAAAATAAAGAAAAGGAAAAGGAATGTAAACATTAAAAGACTAGGCCTGGGGAGGTTGAAGACTCTTTTGGAGGTTTCTGAAATAATTTAAGTGGAAAAAGTGCTTAGGGCTTGAAATAGGGTAGTGGCCATAAAAGGCGGAGACGATAGAAGTTCGGCGTATTTCCTACGTCCAGCAGCTAACACCCTGGACGCCCGATCCCGCCCAGCTGAGCTGTGAGGCTGGCGCTTTTGCCCTCGGCCCGTGAGCGGGCAGCCTCGCCGTTGTCGGAGGCGGCGGGGCCGCACTAGGAGTGTGTGGCGGAGCGACCGGGAGCCGGAGGAGGCGGCGCAGAGCGGCGCCGGAATCGGTGGGAGACCGGCCGTGGGCCTCAGCCCTTTGCCCGCCCGCGCGGCACCGGCAGCGCCCGCCCGCCCGGCCGGCCGCGCCCCCGCCCAGGCCAGCCAGGGGGCGCCCCGGCCCCGGCCCCGGCCCCGCCCGCCCGCCCAGGCCCCGCCCGCCCGCCCAGGCCCCGCCCCAGCCCCGCCCGCCCGCCGCGCCCCCGCCCAGGCCCGCCAGGGGGCGCCCCCGCCCCGGCCCCGCCCGCCGCGCCCCCGCCCAGGCCCGCCAGGGGGCGCCCCGCCCCGCCCCGCCCGCCGCACACGCCCCCTCCGCCCGCCGGCGCGTCCAGCCCGCCAGGCAGGCGCGCGAGGCTCCCTCCCGCCCTGGCCGCCCGGCTCCGGCGCCGGGGTCGCGCGATGGCCGCGGCGGGGTGCTGGCGGCCGGGCGCGTAGGCGGCGGGCGTCATGGAGGCGGAGCGGCGGCCGGCGGCCGGGCCGAGCGAGGCGACGACCCCCGCGCCCCCCGCGCCGCGCGCCGCGGCCACGGCTGCGCCCCCCGGGCCCGCGCCCGAGCTCAAGAGGAGGCCGCTCGGGGCGCTGCTGCAGCCCGCCGTCAACAAGTTCTCGCTGCGGGTGTTCGGCAGCCACAGAGCGGTGGAGATCGAGCAGGAGCGCGTGAAGTCGGCGGGGGCCTGGGTCATCCACCCCTACAGCGACTTCCGGTACTGGCGCCCGCGCCCCGGCCCCCGCCCCGCCCGCGGGGTGCCAGGGCCGCCGAGCCGCCCCGTGGGTGGCGCCTGAGATTAAGTCGGAGCCCGAGGCTCAGGGGTCCCTGAAGGGCGCCTGTCCCACCGTCGCCACTTTGGGGGGTGGGACGGGAGGGCCGGAGGGAGGGGGCGAGGCCGCCGCTGTCCCTGGTGCTGAAGGCGGGTCCGGCGACCACCGCCCGGCCGGGGGGAGGCCCGCACTCCCGTCAAGGTCGCCAGGGAAGGAGCCCTGTCCTTGGGGGAATGAAGGGCAGCTCTGCAGGAGCGTGCGTGGAGCGCGGAGAAGCAGGACGAGGTGTGAGTCTGAGGCTCCGCGGAGACCAGGCAGCATGAACGCGGCGCGCCCTCCCGGTGCTCCTCTGTCCCTTTGTCCCTGCCTCTGCCGCTCCACCCGCCGCGAACCTGTCCTGGTCCCCGCGGCGCTCACTCCCTTCTCGGGGGACCGCGCGCATCCCCGCAGCGTGCCCTGAGGCCGAGCGTCCCCACCCCTGCCCGCGTCACCCGCCGGGCGTGTGACCGCCTGAGTCAGGCTGTGAAGATGCTCCGCCGCTCTGGCCAACCGGGCTGTCTCCTCAGCGGCCCGGGAGACGGAGGGGATGGAGGGGTTGGTGGTGGTGAAAACTCGCAGTCGAGGGGCTGGCTAATCAGGGCGTGGGCTTGCCCAGCTGAAGGAATTGCTTTGGCAGCAGTCAGGAGGGGCCCTGTCCTGGGCTCTACTGGGATTAGATGTGCCCTAGAATTAAGCCACAGAAGGGAATAGAGTCCCTCAGATTATCCAGTGATTTTTGTCTGAGTGAAGGCCCCCAGCTCCCTCCTGACCTCTTCCCCCAAAGCCTTTGCCCAGCCATGCAGCCCCTCCTGTCTGCTCGTGCCCTGGCCTGACGAAGCCTGAGCCCCATGGGCGCAGGGAAGTCAGGAGGAGAGGGGCACGGAGCTCACACTGCCGCCTTGGGACGGGTGGGGAGCTCCCCTTGTGTGGGGGCACCCCGAGCTGTGAGGGGAGGGCCGTTCTCCGAAGCTGGGTGCAGTGGGAGACAGGGCTGGCAGGCTTGCCTGGGGAAGCAGCCCGCCGGCATCCAGCTGCGGGGGGAGGGCTGCGCGGTGCCGGGCTCCTAGACCAGGCCGAGGCAGAGCGGGCGAGGAGAGGGGCGGCGGCACTCAGAGGTCTGCACGGGAAGGCGGGCGAGTCACAGCCCCAGCCAGTGTTTCCACTGCGGCCTGGTCACCCCCTGTCTGGCTGGAAGTCTTTTCAACAACCCTATGAAATTAGCCCCGGGCCTGTTGTCTTTAAATTAAAAAAAAAAAAAAAAAACTTGGCGATGATGCATAAATCGTATATAGTGAGGATCATGTAACTGCTATTTGCAACACTGCCTTGCTGAACTGTCCAGGCTGGACTCAAACTTGGGATCCGCCAACCTCAGACACCCACGGTGCCGGGTTGTAGGCGTGTGCCACCACGCCAGGCCACCTGTCTAATGTATTTACACTGTCTGGTAATGGACATTTACTCCGGCTTTAACAGACATTTCCCTTAGATCACTTGTTTCCCGTGGGTGTGTATACACCTAGGGGTGGAATGTTTGGGTTGCACAAAATGCAAATGTGAGTGATTACCAAGTGACGCTGAGCTGCTTTCTCAAACAGTGGCTCTGTGTGGTCCTTCTGTTATTCTGTGTTTTTGCCACTCCTGGCCAAGCCAGACCCGCTCCGTCAGGCTAGAGGCTGGTGAGATGTCGTGGTCTCACCCCGTACCCTCCTCCCATCGCAGGTTTTACTGGGACCTGATCATGCTGCTGTTGATGGTGGGGAACCTCATTGTACTGCCTGTGGGCATCACCTTCTTCAAAGAAGAGAACTCCCCGCCTTGGATCGCCTTCAATGTGCTCTCTGACACTTTCTTCCTGCTGGACCTGGCGCTCAACTTCCGCACAGGCATCGTGGTGGAGGAGGGCGCCGAGATCCTGCTGGCACCCCAGGCCATCCGCACCCGCTACCTGCGCACCTGGTTCCTGGTGGACTTCGTCTCCTCCATCCCAGTGGACTACATCTTCCTGGTGGTGGAGCTGGAGCCCCGGCTGGACGCTGAGGTCTACAAAACAGCTCGGGCCCTGCGCATAGTTCGCTTCACCAAGATCCTGAGCCTGCTGCGGCTGCTCCGCCTCTCCCGCCTCATCCGATACATACACCAGTGGGAGGAGGTGGGGCAGGGAGGTGGCCGGGGGCTCACAGGCCCGGAGAGGGAAGGCCATGGGGGGGCCCCCGGTGACCCAATAGAGCAGGGCAGGAGGGGGGGGCGTCCAGAATCGGTGAGGAAGACGCAGGGACAGCGGGAGGTCTGGATCTTAAGGCCTTCAGTGGGGATGGGTCAGCAGGGGGCTCTCAGTGGACACTGCGTGGAAGCTGAGGCACGGCGAGGGCTGGAGCTGCAGGTCCAGAGCTGGTTTGGTGGCCCCAGTAGAGGCTCTCAGATCTCATTGCCTGTGGTCATTTACCGTTCACTATTGTGCGAGAGACTTACTGCCCGCGTCTCTAAAATGAGGGTGTGATGATTCGGTTGTGAAAATCAAAGGCGTTAGTACATGAAAGTACTTGGAAAAGTACCTGAGCTGGGTGTGGTGGCACAGGCCTGGTGCCCAGCACTCCTGGAGGCTGGAGCAGGAGCATCACAAGTTCAAGCCCAGGCTGGGAGACTTAGTGACTTAGCAAGACCCTGTCTCAAAATAAAAAACAAAACGAGTTCAGCTGTAGCTCACTATGAAGGCCCTGGATTCACTTTCAGTGCCACGCCCACACATTCACTCACCTGGCACGTAGTAAGTTCTTGGTAAATCAGCTGTTGGGAAGGAGGGATCTTAATCTTTCTACCGTACCCTTCGGACATTATGCTGCGAACTGCCCCTCTTGTCTAGTCTACACCTGAGCAACTTGTGCAACAGACCCGTCTGCGGCTCTGCTGTGATGCTTTGTAATCATGTGCCTGACCCAGCTTTCCTACCTAGACGAGACGACCCATGTCAGTAGTAAACATCAGGCGTGGAGTGCATAGCTGTAGTGCCAGTCGGCTCAGGCAGGAGAATCACAAGTTCAAAGCCAACCTGGGACACAGTGGGGTCCTGTCTCAAAATAAAAATGGCTGGGATGTAGGTCAGTGGTGGGATATTTGCCCTGCAGGGATGGTCCGGGCCCTGACTCAGTCTCTATCACCACACACCCACTCACAGTGAGAGTAATAGCACAACTCTCCTTGTATTAGCTATATATGTGTGCAGTAACATTACACAAATACATAATAGCCACATTTTTTAATTTAGCAAGGCTAGGGCAAGGGAGAAGTTCAAGGAGAGTTTGCAAAGCTGGGCCTGGAGGCGGGCCAGCAGGGAGGGTCCCGCCACAGCAGCCCCTCCTCGGACTCCTCAGATCTTTCACATGACCTATGACCTGGCCAGCGCTGTGGTTCGCATCTTCAACCTCATTGGGATGATGCTGCTGCTGTGTCACTGGGACGGCTGTCTGCAGTTCCTGGTCCCCATGCTGCAGGACTTCCCTCCCGACTGCTGGGTCTCCATGAACCGCATGGTGGTGAGACATCGCACAGCTCGGCGGTCTGGGGCTTTCTGAGGCCCTTGTGCCTGAGCGTCTGGGAGCAGGGGGTGGGGGTGGTTCAGAAAGAAGACCAGGGGTGGGAGAGGAGAAGGGCAGAGCCCCGGCGGCAGCCGCGCATCAGGGCAAGCAGGCAGGGAGAGGAACCCCAGCAAAAGCCGAGGCTCCCTGCCCCCACTCCTTTGCTCTGAAGACCGCAGAACCAACAGGTACCACCTAGAAGGAAGACCTGGAGCAGAGGGGGCAGGCAGGACCAGAAGCGAGGGCAAGGGGCAGGGCCGTGCGGCCCCAGAGGACCCGTGCCCACATTTGCGTGTGCTCTGCCCCCAGAACCACTCGTGGGGCCGCCAGTACTCGCACGCCCTCTTCAAGGCCATGAGCCATATGCTGTGCATCGGTTACGGGCAGCAGGCACCTGTGGGCATGCCTGACGTCTGGCTCACCATGCTCAGCATGATCGTGGGTGCCACGTGCTACGCCATGTTCATCGGCCACGCCACTGCCCTTATCCAGTCCCTGGACTCCTCCCGCCGCCAGTACCAGGAGAAGGTGAGTAGAGGCAGCAGGGGGGGAGCTGGAGACGAGGCTCCCGTCGAGTGGGTCTGTGCCGGCCCACGTCCCCTCTCCTGGCGCTGTCTCCTCTCTGCCCACCGTCACTCACACGTCCGCGGTGTGCTTTCACACCCAGCCCTCTGCTCTGGCCTGACATAGCCTTCCGCGCCCCGGGCCTGTCTCCACAGTACAAGCAGGTGGAACAGTACATGTCCTTCCACAAACTGCCCGCCGACACCCGGCAGCGCATCCACGAGTACTACGAGCACCGCTACCAGGGCAAGATGTTCAACGAGGACAGCATCCTGGGCGAGCTGAGCGAGCCGCTGCGCGAGGTGGGCAGGGCCGGGGGCGGCTGGCTCTGAGCTTCGGTGCGCTGGGGGGGCTGGCGGAGAGCTCCGAGGGAGCCCAGGGTCTAAGGAAAGGAGCTGGGGCTAAAGCCGTTCTCAAGTGTCTTAAGAGGCTGGAGAATCTGTGGGGCCTGTCGGGCTTTCCGTTTGGGGGACGTAGCGTGAGGCCCGCGGAGTGCTCCGGGGACTGGCTCCAGGTGGTGAGGCCCCTGCAGCACCAGCGTCTCCTCGGGCAGAACTCGCCGGAGGGGCGGCGGAGCTTCCGGAAACCGAAGGGTTTGATGGGGGCGTGTGCGGTGGGAGCACGGCCCGGCTGACAGGCCCCCTCTGCTCAGGAGATCATCAACTTCACCTGCCGGGGCCTGGTGGCCCACATGCCGCTCTTCGCCCATGCTGACCCCAGCTTCGTCACTGCGGTTCTCACCAAGCTGCGCTTCGAGGTCTTCCAGCCCGGGGACCTGGTGGTGCGGGAAGGCTCTGTGGGCCGGAAGATGTACTTCATCCAGCACGGGCTGCTCAGCGTGCTGGCGCGCGGCGTCCAGGACACCCGCCTGACCGATGGATCCTACTTCGGGGGTCAGCAGGCCTCAGGAGGGTGGCAGGGCCACAGCCACAGGGTGGGGACTACTGCGCCCTGGGGTCAGGGTCCCGGTGCACTGCGCTGCACAGTCACCTGGCACCCCAGCCTGGGTTATAAATCTCAGGAGGCTCCAGCGCACAGCCAGGTTGGGAACTCCCGGGCCAGGGAGCTAGAACCAGCGACACCAGTGACTGTGCCTTCAGGGAGAGAGAGGGCCGGGTGGAGCAGAGCTGCTCCAGGGCTGGAGCTTCGTGGAGCTGTCCTGGCAGCAGGATGGGGCTCAGCCTGTGGCAGTTCCTGAAGCTTGTGCCCAGGGTGACCTGAGGCTCATGTAACTCTTGGCCTTAAGCCAGCCAGACCTCGGAGCCTCCATCCAGAGCTGTCCGCCCTCCCCGAGGGCACGGCGTCTACCCTCCCGGGTGGTCCCTGTCCTCATTCTGTGGGCTGGGGAGTGGGTAACAGGGTGCATTCTCCAGCTGTGCCCCGGAAAGAGCGGTGGGACTGCAGCTCTGGTGAAAGCGGACGGGCTTTCTGGAAGCATGGAGACCGCCAAGACCCACTTGCTAACTTTGTTTTTTGAGACAGGGTCTCGATATGTAGTCCAGGCTGGCCCTGAGCTCAGCCTCGAACTGACAGCTACCCTCCTGCCTCTGCCTCCCGAGTGCTGGGATGACAGGTGTGAGCCACCACGCCTGGCTATATTTGTCAGTTTTAATTTGAAAAGAGTAACGGCAGGGAGTGTTGTACAGAAGTTGCGCAGGTCTGGAGAGAGGATGTTTGAAGTGTTTCTGGGCTTGGCTTGGGGCCGGATAAGCTCTGGGCTCTGCCAAGTCTGGGGAGGAGTCTAGCTGTGGCAGGCCGGTGAGGGCAGTGGTTCTGAGCCTCTCCCGACTTCCACAGAGATCTGCCTGCTGACCCGGGGCCGGCGCACTGCCAGTGTGCGGGCCGACACCTACTGCCGGCTCTACTCCCTCAGCGTGGACCACTTCAATGCTGTGCTCGAGGAGTTCCCCATGATGCGCCGGGCTTTTGAGACTGTGGCCATGGACCGACTGCGCCGCATCGGTGAGGCCTGTCCACCCCTCCGCCTTGGGCCCTGGCCTCTCACCCCTCTCTCCATAGAGGAGCCGAGCACGTCAGGGTCACGCTCCAGCCTAGGCCCAGCAAGCGCCCCTCAGGTCCTTCTGCACTGGCTCCCTGTCCTCAGGGGCCCTCACCCCTGGGGGTGTCACCCAAGTCCCCTTCTCCTGAGGCCTCAGCCTCACCCTCTCCCATCTGACAGCATCGCTCCCAACAGTCCCACCTGGGTCACCCCACCCTGCTGACTCCTCCCGGAGCCCGGCCCTTAGCTCCCCCCAGTAGCCGGCAACCCTTGGAGGTCCAGCCTCAAAGACTACCCTTAACTCTTTCCTCCTGGGCGACTTCCAGGCAAGAAGAACTCCATATTGCAGCGAAAACGCTCAGAGCCAAGTCCAGGCAGCAGCGGCAGCACCATGGAGCAGCACCTGGTCCAGCATGACAGGGCCTCGGCCCGGGGTGGCCGGGGCCTGGCCCCCGGCCCGGGAGCGCGGCTCAGTGGGAAGCCGGTGCTGTGGGAGCCGCTGGTGCAGTCCCCTTTGCAGGCAGCCGCCGTGGCCTCCCACGTGGCCATCGCCCTGACACACCAGGGCCCTCTGCCTCTCTCCCCCGACTCTCCCGCCGCCCTCCTGGCTCGCTCCGCTCGGCCCTCAGCAGGCTCCCCAGCCTCTCTGCCAGTGCCCACCCGACCTGGCCCTCTGCTGGCACAGGGGCCATGGGCATCCACCTCCCGCCTTCCTGCCCCACCAGCCCGAACCCTCCATGCCAGCCTCTCCCGGGCCGGCCGCTCGCAGGTGTCCCTGCTCGGCCCTCCCCCAGGCGGAGGCGCCCGGAGGTTAGGACCGCAGGGCCGCCCGCTCTCAGCCTCCCAGCCCTCTCTCCCTCAGCGGGTGACTGGGGACCGTTCTCCAGGGCGGAAGGGTTCGGGCAGTGATCGCCTGCCCTCTTCTGGGCTCCTGGCCAAGCCTCCAAGCACAGCCCAGCCACCCAGGCCACCAGTGCCTGAGCCAACCACCCCCCGGGGTCCCCAGCTCTCTGCCAATATGTGAACCCCTTGGTTACACAGGCCTTAGCTTAGGGTGCGGCGGTACACACCTGGGGGCACCGCTTCTTGGGGAGGCCCTGTACCTCCTCACTCCATGTCCGAGGCCGAGCAGTCACAGCCTGTGATGTCCTGGTCCATCCGCCCATTTGTCTTGTGTCCCAAGCCTCCGGGCCCTGTGTCTCCACTGCCAAGTAGAAGCGGCTCAGAGTTCCCTGCCCAGGGTCCTCTGGCTCTAGTCCTGCCAGGCGCAGGCCTAGGCCGTGACCCTCCCTTTACTAAGCACAAGTGCTTGACACCAACATCACTGCCAGGTAACTAGATGTTTCTGCTTCCTAGCCGATGGCCCTGCAGGGCCGGCCCGGTGTGGTTATCTTCCTTTCCCTGCAGTGTAGCTGGGCACTGTCTACTTCCTGTGCCCCTCCGCTGCCACCAACAGACGTCTTGGGTCCTGAACTTGGGCATCCACCTTGCCCTCTTACTGCCACCTTGGGCCCTCCCGCCTGCGTCCTTTGTGTAGTGCGCACTGTCGGCCTAAACTTGGAGCCACCTCTTCCCTGTGCCAGTCCCTGGGGCCTCCCCGGAGCTAAGGGACAGCTGGCGTCTCCTTAGTGTGCAGCTGGGACCCCCGCCCCTAGGGTGAGGCTAAGTAGCTGAACCCTTATGTGACCTTTTTCTTTCTTCGTCTTGTTTATTGATATTAATTTTATTTATTTGTTCTACTGTTTATGCACCTGCCCTTCCATGCCAGCTTCTGGGCCCTAGAGCACCGCCATCAGCAATATTCGGAACCCCTCCCTAGGGGTTAGGGGCAGGAGGGGCTTCGGAGAAGGGAGGAAGCCAGTCCTCACAGAAAGGCCCTTCCCTCCGGCGTGCCGTAGGTGCAGGGGTGGGGGAGGCCCGAGGCCAGCCAGCCCCCCTGCCTTCTCAGGGACACGAGTAGCCCCTCAGCCGTCTGCTCTGTTCCCTCTCCTCTTCTGCAGCACCAAGAGATTGGGGGGCTAGGACCCTAAACCTCCTTCCTTTTAGCAGAGCGTTCTGGGGTGATAGTATGTGGGAGAAGTTTTGTTACTGCTCTCAAGCAGCTGGGTTTAAAAGAAAATACAGACACTCATCTGGATCCTGGTTTGTGTGTGGCACGCAGTGGGCGCAGAGGCATTTCTGGGTGCAAGAGAGGGCAGTGGGCCCAGCCAGGCATGAGGTGCTTTGGGGGGTAGTCTGCACGCCATGCTTGAGGCTGTGAAGTCCCAGGAGGAGCCCCCCAGCTGCTGTTCACCCCAGCTTCCATCTGCCCAGTCCCTCCACAGCTCTCTTTGATGTCCCTCACCACACAGAGCTTGAGACCATCGGTAGCAGGTGGCTCTGTCCCCAGATGATCTGAGGGCCACAAAGGAAGACGTTAAGTAGAACGGACAGGAAGTGTTGTCAGACAGTGGACAAGACAGCCTTGTCTCCTCAGCCCCAGGGATGGGGACCCTGGGAAGGGAATTAACCAGCCAGCCTGAGATTAAAGGCTCAGGGCACCTGAGCAGATCAGACAACCGAGCGGATTGGACACGGAGAACGCAGGATCAGTGCTGCCAGGCGGCCAGAGTGTAATTGGACACAGGCTTCAGGGCCCAGAGAAGGAGAGAGAAGGAGGGGCCCCCAGCACGGGGCACAGTGGCAGATGTGGCCTCAAATAGGGAGCGTGGGAGTACGGAGACGAGAAGGGGGCCGAGCAGAAGGCAGGACACGGAGGGCTGGGCCTCAGGAGACGCTCAGCACCCGCATGATGTTGGTGTAGCCAGAGCCAGGTCGCCAGCCTGTCACCACAATCACCAGGTCTCCGACGCGGAGGAAGCCCCGAAGCTTTCCTGGGGGGTGACAGCCGGTCACGGGGGGCTGCAGGGCAGCCTGTGTCCCTTCATGCTGCTCCCCCACCTCCAGGCCGCCCTGAGTACTGCAGGGAGCTCAGCGATGCAGTGAGCTCGGCGCTGCGGGTCTGAGTGGCTGGGTGGAGGGACACACATCCCGCTAAGCAGCAAGTGTGTGGCCCTGCTCAGAGCAAGAGATCAGGTACGATTACATGACAGCTGTAAATCAGATTTTAGTTCCAGATGTTCCAGCTCCCTCTGCTGTCACAGTACGCTCTGGCCACCTGACATGAGCAGCGGCAGGGCCCGGCCCCCAGGCTCAGCTCAACCTCCCTTTGGAACCTGCTACCTCTGAGTCTCTGTGACTTCCAGGGAAAATCTGGGAGCAGAGAAGTCGGGCCAGGCTCTGAGTGGGGCTGGGGAGGAGAGGGAGGAAGATCCTGAGTCTCACCACTTTCTATGCCAAACTGGACCCGGCGATCCACGTCGTCTGCCCACACGGCCTCAGGAGGTTCCCGGTAGAACAAGGGGAAGACTCCTCGGCAGAGGTGGACCTGGCGCGCAGCCTGGGCTGAGCGGGTGACAGCAATGACTGCTGCCCGAGGTCGGTACCGAGACAGAAGCTGGGCCGAGCTGGAGGAGGCAGAGAAAGTCGGCCCAGAGGAGCAAGAGGGTGTGTGACCGGAGTAGGTCATTAGACTACTCTGGACCTTGGCTCCCCCTGTGAGACGAGTATGAGGGTGCCTTTCCTTCCAACCACACAAGTGATAATAGAGGCAAACGAGATCAGACTCTAAGAAGTATGAAATGGGCAGGCCTGGTGGTGCACACCTGTAATCTCAGCACCCTGGAGGCAGAGGCAGGAGGATTGCCACGAGGCCAGCCTGGGCTACCTAGTGAATTCAAGGCCAGCCTGAACTACACAATGAGACTTGTCTAAAAAAGAAAAGACACTAGCGGAGTGTTTTAAAAGGTGCACTTAATTTCCACTAGACCTTGATGTCTCTGATTAATTCTCAGAAGCCCCTGAGAAGCGAAGGCTCACCCTCGGGCCCGAGGAGGCGGCAGGCTTGCAGAGCTCGTGAGCTACCCAGGGTCCCAGTGCTGAGTTTCAGAGCAAAGCCTTGAACTCAGAGCTCCTGGTCTGAGCAGCACGCAGCGCTGGGGACTCAGGGACTGGCCTCCAGCCCCAACAGGTACCACCTGCTGTGCCAATGCCCTGCAGCTCACTGGCACAATTCCTGGTGTTCTCTGCAGGCCCCTCCTTTTCTCTTCTTGCCCGGGTCAGTGTCCCTCCCTAGGGCCAGCCCACACCCAGGCTGCAGCCTGGCCCAGCCTGCAGCTGCTGAGCACCCTGTGGGCCTCTCAGCCTCTCCCTCACCGGCCAGTTGTGGTCAGCACGATGATGGCGGCGGCACAGCACTTAAAAGCAGCCTCCACAGCACCGATGGCCGTGACTTCTGTGGGATCGCGGCTCAGGGGTGCAGCCCTGCGCAGCTCCTCAAACAGCTGCCGGTGGTACACTGCGGCCTCTGCCTCCCGGGCAATCTGTGGGCAGCAGGAGGTCAAGCAGACAGCACTCCACCCCGAGGGCCAGGTCCCTGCCCGCTGTGCCCCCCCAGCTCCTACCGCATGCTGCATCTTTACGGCTTCCACTGGGAAGCTGCCCTTGGCGGTCTCCCCCGACAGCATGATGCAGTCGGCCCCGTCCAGCACGGCGTTGGCCACGTCACTGGTCTCTGCCCGCGTCGGCCGGGGCTTAGTGATCATGCTCTCCAGCATCTGGGGGAGGCGCGATGGCAGCACTGGAGGAGTCATGCTCTGCGGGCAGACGCCCAGCTCTCGTCCACCCCCCGGAGCCCTGGCAGCCAGGAGGGCTGCAGGTTTGTGCCCAGGCAGTGGGGTGCCCACGTTCAGGGTGGGAGTCACGGCATTTCTATCTGATCTCACCGCTTGGGATCAAACACCAGACAGTGAAGTTCCAAGGCGTGGGCGTTTGCCCTCGGAGCCCCTAAAACCCAAGTGTCCCAGGCGCGGCCTCACTCCAGACCTGTGTGGCACAGACCACCGGCTTGCCCGCCAGGTTGCAGCGCCCGATCATCATCTTCTGAGCTAGGAAAACCTTCTCGGCGGGGATCTCGATGCCCAGATCCCCTCTTGCCACCATGACACCGTCGCTCACCTCCAGGATTTCATCGAACCTGGGCAGTGGGAGGGACCAGAGCTGGAGCAGAACCGGCAGACACTAGGCAGCGGCAGAGGACACAGTAAAAGCCTCACTTCTTCACGCCTTCGTGATTCTCGATTTTGCTGACGATTTTGATGCTCTGTCCTTCTGGCCCCAGGGCAGCCCGCACAGCAGCCACATCGCTGGCCTTGCGCACAAAGGAGGCAAAGATGATGTCCACCCCGTGCTCCACCCCGAAGCGCAGGTCCCGGACATCCTGCTCCGACAGGCTAGGGAGGTCCACCTCGGCGCCCGGCAGGTTCACGCCCTTCCTGCTTCCCAGAAGGCCGCCGCTCTCCACCTCTGTCAGCAGCCCGTCTAGGCCTGAGGGCGCGGAGAGCGGGCTTCGGTCAGCACGGGCGGGCGCCCCGAGCTGGGACCCACAGAAAAGAAGAGCGGGCGCCAGGCGGAAGTCCGCGTCCACCGGGGCCAGACGGGAGCGCAGCCCCCCCCGGGCAGGCGCGGGGGCAGGCACGGAGGCGGGCACGGCCCGGACCGCTCCGCACCGATTTTCCGGACCACTAGGGAGATGAGTCCGTCGTCAATGTAGATGCGGCCGCCCAGCGGCACGACGCGGGTGATGTTGGGGTAGTCCACCCACACGGTGCCGGCGTCCCCCCGAGTCCGGAAGGCCGGGTCCACAGTCACCAGCACCTGGGCGCCCTTCACAATCTCCACCTCGGACTCGGGGCCCTAGGGGCGGGGCCAGAGGAGAGAGGCGCGGCTCACCGCCCAACCCGACCACGCCCAGCGCGCCCACCCTATCCCCAGCGAGCCCCGCCCACCTGGTGCCACGCCCACACGGGCCGGCCCCACCCACATCTCGCCCCGCCGGCGTCTCACCCCCTGCAGGATCCCAGTGCGGATCTCAGGTCCTTTGGTGTCCAAAGCGATGCCCACCGGCCTGTAGCTGAGCGGGGAGGTGGCGAAGCTCTCCGCGGCTTCCCGGATGTTAGCTATGGACTCGGCGTGGTACTAGGGGCGGAGCGGGGCAGGATTCAGGGGAAAGTGGCGAGGATCCGGGGTGTCGTCCAGCCCACCCTCGGTTCCTTCGCACCTCGTGGGAGCCGTGGGAGAAGTTGAGTCGGGCGATGTTCATCCCGGCCTTGATCATCTCCTTGAGGCGCTCTACGGAGCGGGACGCCGGCCCTGGAACCAGAGAGCCGCTCAGCACTCTCCCCCAGAGCTGAGAGACATCACCTTCAAAACAGACCCAGCTGGGGCTGGGGGTTTAGCTCTGTCGTTCCACAGTCTGCCTGGTAAGAGCAAAGGCCCGAGTTCGATTCTCAGTACACATGCCACATGCCACAGTGCCAGGCGTGGTGGCTCCCACCTGTAATCCCAGCACTTGGAGGCAGAGGCAGGAGGGTTGCTGAGAGTTCGAGGCTAACCCGGGCTAGATAGCAAGTTCCGGGCCAGTCTGAACTGAAAGTTAGACCCTGTCTCAAAAAACTAGAAAAAAACCAGGCTTGGTTATTCTCTGCCTTTGTGTTCATTCATTCATCATTCATTCATTCATCTAGTACTGGAGGTGGGGCTTTCCCAGGGAGTTACATCCCAGTCTTTTAAAAATGTTTATTCTATTTATTTATTTATTTTTTTTTTTTTGAGACAGGGTCTCGCTTTGTAGTTCAAGCTGAGCCTGAACTCACTATGTAGCCCAGGCGAGCCTTGAACTCTCAGCAATCCTCCTGCCTCTGCCTCCTGAGTGCTGGAATTACAGGCCTGAGTCATGCCTCACTAAATACTTATGTAGGCTGGGTTTGAACTCCAAATCTTCTAGCTCGGCCTCCTGCGTGACGGCATTATCAGCGTCCCCTCTGGCTCCCCTGGATCATGAATATGCGCTTCAACCTCCACCTGTCCCAGCTGGACTCCTGGTGAGCCCCGGGAACTCTGCCCTAGTCTTTCTGACCAGTTGACAACGAGCCTTCCGTCCCTCTTCTCCTCACCCTCCGCCCCGTCGTCCCTCCAATCGTCTCCTGGAAACCCCGTGGGCTCCGCCTACCCGGGCGGTCCGATCCCACCACCTGCACCGGCGCCAGCACCGGGCCGAGCCGGAAGTGCGCCGCAGCAGCTCTGTGGTTCCGTTAGAACAGCCCGGCGCGGGTGCGTGCCCGAGTTCCAGCGCCCAGTAGCTGCGCCGGGAGGATCGCTGCGCGTTCGAGGCCAGCCTGGGCTGCGGGAGTGAGACCACGTCTCAGGAAAACAACACCCGCTGCTCGCCAGCCTCCCTTGCGCGCGTGGACCGCGCAGCCCCGCCCCTCCTGCTGCTGCGCGGCCCTTAACGCTTTCTAGCGACCTTAGCTCCCCGAGGGCTCTGCACTGAGTGCCGCCCTCTCTCCCCCTGCTGTCTGGAGGGCTAATTCATCTTCCGGCCTCTGGCCATTACGGCTGCAACCTGCCTCCCATCTCGAATCCATGCTGCCCCTTACTACCCTCTACATTTCTTTTTTCCATAGTATTTATTGCTTTCTAACACTACTTATTTTCCAGTAATTTTTTATTATTTGTTGTTCTATCCAACTAGGCTGACAGTTCCTCAAGGGAGCTGTTGTCTGTTTTCTGCTCTGACTGAACCCCCGCCAGCTGCACTGCGCCCCAAGCTTCATCACCGGATGCTCAATAGATACTTGTTGAATGGTGGAAGTGATACCGCATGCCTGGTGCGAGGATGGGGCAAGGGACCATAGTTTGAGCCCAGACTGGGCAACTTAGCGAGACAGCAAGACTCTGTCGCAAAATTTAACAACATAAAAAGCTGGAAACAGTTGAACAAGGTGATGCCTACCTGTATTTCCAGCCCTCAGGAGGCAGAGGCAGGAGGATTGCCATGAGTTCAGGCCCGGCTGAACTACATGGAGAGACCTTGCCTCAAAAAAAAAAAAAAAAAAAAAAAAAAAATTCCCAGTGCTGAAAAGAAAAAAAAAAAAAAAGAAGAAAAAGAGAATTGTTGAACAAATAGCCGTATGGAACACAGTGCTGTGTTGAAGAACAGCACAGCGGCAGAAGCGCGGAGGGCCTTACCAATGGTGGCGATGATGCTGGTGCTGCGTGCGGCCACGGGCTCCGAGTCGATGTCCAGCAGGCAGAGGTGCTCGAGAAAGGTGTCGGCCATAGCTGCCGGCAGCTGCTGCTGCTGGAAGAAGGCGGTGCCCAGCTCCTGGGTGAGCTGGGCCACACTGGCCCGCCGCAGGTACCCCGCCGGCCCTGCGGGGGAAGGGGCTCAGAGGTGCCGCTCGCTCCCGCGGCTCTGCGGGCAACCCCGTGTGTTGGGAGCGTCCATGGCATCGTCTAGCCATGACCTTGTATGTTCCCAGGCCTCAGAGAGCAGGTTCTGAAATGCTCGATAACATCCTGACTTTACAACTGGGAAAAAGAGGCTGCGAACAGTGAAATATGTCACCCAAGATCACGCAGCTTCTCAGTAACCAAGGCAGATCCAGATCTAGGTCTGACCAACGCCAGCCTTATGTTGCAGTTGCCAGTTGTACCTGACTTCCGGCCCCAGCCCCTCCGTCCACAGCCATGCCTCATTATCCATGCCAGAATCACCCCATGCCCTCTGCCAAGGCCCCTTCTTCCAAGAAGGTTTATTTCTTGGCCACCCCTGCCCACGGGCTGCCCCCTCCTCTAGCTTCCTTAGCCCACTAGCGCTGCCCCAGCCCCAGGGCTCTAGCTCGGTCCAGGAACCCGTGCCCCGCCACACCTTCCATGCCCTTGCCCGCTCAGCTGTGGGTCTGCTGCGCGCTGTCTGAGTCCCCAGGCTGGGCTGGGCTGGGCTGGGAGTGACGCTGGTTAAAGTGTTACTAATGTCTCCTCAGCCCATCTGCCGAGGGCCAGAGTCCAGGCAGCACGGGAGTGCCCCGTGGTCCCAGCTGCAGGCTCCGTGCAGCCTGAACCCCCTCTTGATTTCACCACACCTCTCCTCTATTCCCCTCTTACCTCCCGGGGCACCAGTGAGTCTGGACTTGGCGAAGCCTCTTGGCGACCGCAGGATCCATGGGCAAAGCTGTTGGGGCGGAACGTTGGGAACTGACATGGTTCCAAACCGTGGGCCCCAGGAGGAGAGAAATGACAAAACCGCTGGTCTTATCTACAGGGGCCAGCGAAAGGAGAGCGGGCACACCCGCGCACAGCCTGGCCCCAGCCCCGCCAGGGCTCGGCTCTGCTCCCGCCTCTGCCGTTCCCCTATCTCATCCATTTTTCTTGATCAGTTTTCAATTCATTCACACCACCTGGTTGTCATAGAGATTTTTTTTAGTGATCTTTTTTCCTTCTACTTTGCTGAAATGAATCCTAGATGAGCCCAGGAGGCAGGGCTTTCCTGGAGCAGGGCCGACACGGGAAGGGGCCCTTGGAGAGTGTGGTCCTTGGGCTTCCCACCCACTCTCTCTGTTCGCAGATCACTCTGAGGCCCAGCAGCGGCAACCCGAGACGAAGCCTTGTGCGCTCCGGGGTGCTGAGGAACTGGCGTCGCCAAGCAGGCAGCAGCCAGTCCTGCCCTGGCAAGTAACTTCCTCGTGTACCCAGATAGCACACTCAGCGGCCTGCTGCACGTGGCAAAGATCCGTGCGGCTCCCTCGAGAGCCCCGCTCACCAGTGCGGGGACTCAGCGCCCCGAACCCCAGCAGCCTCCTCGGCACGCTGCGGAGCAGTCCCTGTGGCCACTGTGCTGGACTTGCTGTGGAGCCTGGGCTCTCGACAGGGCGTCGCTGACGGGGTCATAGTCAGCATCAGCGTCACATTTCTGCCATTCGCCTGTCCACTGCCATCCAATGTTTACTGAGCACCTCCTCTGTGACAGGGCTGAGGACAGAGTCACAGGTCCAGCCAGACCCAGTGACAGGCACTTGTCGCCCTTGCTACTTGGAGGGCTGAAGCAAAAGGGTTGCCAGTTGGAGGCCAGCCTGGGCAATTTAGTAGAACTCTGTCTCAAACAAGGAAGGGCCAGGGATGTAGCTCAGTGGTTCCAGCGCCTGCTTGCAAGTTCAAGGTCCCCAGTTCGAACCCCGGTAACCACATACAATACCAGGAGTACTGACTCACGGCCACCAGCAATCAGTGCCACGTACCACAGTGCCGGGCGTGGTGGCTCACCCCTGTAATCCCAGCACTTGGGAGGCAGAGGCAGGAGGACTGCTGAGTTCAAGGCTGAGCTCAAGGCCCGCCTGAACTGCAAAAAAGCGAAACCCTGTCTCAAAAGAAACAAACAAACAAAGGGCTAAGGATGTAGCTATGTGGCAAAGTGCCTGACAAATATGAGATCCTGAGTTTGTTTCTCTGTACCAAAAAAGAAAATGAAAGAAGACCAAAAACAAAACTGACATTATAATACTGAGGATTGAAACAAGGGCCACTTTTAATTTTTTTAATTTAGTGAAAGGTCTCATTTAGTCACTACCTTGCCCAAGCTAGGCTTGCCTTTGCGATTCCAGAGTGCTGGGACGTAGGCTGTGGCAGAAGGTCGGGCTGGGAAAGTATGTAAAGGGGGTGGGTGGGACGGCACCTCTGATGCTAACCTGTTCAAGCTGGGACTGAGGATGAGAAAGAAGCAGCAGGACAAGGGGGCAAAGCAGCTTCCTGTGGCACACACAGGCATGCTGAGGTTCTGAGGAAGAACTCACGGGGGCCAGGGGCAGAGGGCAGGGAGCAGTGCGGCGGAGACCCACGCAGGGCCTGTGGCCAGGTGATGCACCTGGCTGGTGTGTGAAGACCCCAGCCCAGAGCCACCATCGGCTCAGCGGGTCGGCGGGGAGCGCGGGACAGGCTGGTGGGGGAGGGGCGGCTTTGAGCTCCCCTGGGGTTCTGGTTAATCACTGAAATCCAGACAGGTGTGGTCTGCTCACCGAGTGCTTCCGGCGTGCTCAATGCCTGTTGTTAACAAGACTAGAAGGACAGGAAGGGAGCGCAGGCGGGGCACAGGGGAGGGCCTGCTGCGGTGCCCTGCTCAGCAGCCGCTGTGGAGCCCTTCTCCCGCCTGCTCAGCTCCGCACCGGGGCCAGCGACTCTGAGGGCTTCGCCCACGGCGTTTGCAGATTTTGGTCAGTGGCAAGTGGCACCCACAGGAGCCAAGATGGACTGAAAGTGAGGGTGGGCACGGCCCCACACCCTGCCATGGAGCCCAGGACCCTCTCTGTAGATGCTAGGTTAAAGCCTCCTCGGGCCAGGTTAAAGAGTAACGAGCCCACCGTAACCAGTCTGGGTGACACACCGTCTCTCGTGGGTACCCACAGCCTGTAGCCCACTGCTTGGCACATGATCCTGTTGAGAAACACTCCTCAAACGATCTCCACTTGCAGCACCTTGCCTGATACGTTTGTCTAGGACTAAAAATCTGGTCAGTGCCAGCAGTGTGATCTCAGAGGTGAGAGGATCGAAAGTTCAAGGCCAGCTTGGACTACACTGGAGTGGGACGCACCTTAGGAACTGCGAGACCCTGGGTTCCATCCTTAGCGCCACTGCACGCATCTGATCGAGTGTGCGTTGTGTGTGTGGTAGAGGAGCCAGTGGACTGGAGCTGGGCCTCAGACCCAGCGAGTGCAGCTCCAGAGGCTGAGGTGTCATCACTCGGCTCAGTTCTGTCCTCAGGACTGTCTCAGTGGGGGAGGGGCAGGGCCGTGTCTCAGCTGCAGAAGAGTCGATTAGACAGAGTCCTGGCCCATGCAGAGCCCAGTCCCTTCTGACTGGACATAGTGGTGCATACCTGTAATCTCAGCACTCAGGAGGCTGAGACAGGATTGCTATGATTTTGAGGCCAGCCAGGGCTACATAGTGAATTCAAGCCTAGCCTGAACCACATAGCAAGGCCCCATTTAAACAAGCAAACAAACAACTAGTTTAGACAATAACAAGGACTTCTTGAAGCAAAATGAGCGAGTCCTAGGTTGTCTATGTAGGAGCCAGTGTAATTAAAGGTAGACGGGGCAGTCACAGTGAGGGGACAGACTGGGAAGCTGGGACTCACCTGCTCAGAGAGCTGGTGAAGGAGCTACTTTAATTGCCTGGCAATTTCGAGCTGACTTGGGACCTTCTGCAGGTCACACCCTCACGTGATTAGTCAGTCCTGGTGCTTCACAGAGGGGTGGTGCCACAGAGCCGCCCTCACCTGTGCGGCCACGGACGGGAGCACTGACCTGCACAGGCCGGGTGGAGAGGCAGGGTGCTGGCCCCGGGCCCACAAATGACCACGGGCACATGGCTGCCATGGGACCACGCGCTTTCTTATTGGGGGGGGGGCGTTTCCCTAATACCAGGGATCGAGCTCTGGACCTAGTGCTTGCGAGGGTGATGTGGCGCCTCTAAGCTAAATCCCAGCCCTTTGGTTTTTGTATTTCTGAAACAAATTCCCACTAAATAGCCCAAGCTCGCTTTGAGTTCACGAGCCTGCCTCAGTCTCCCAAGGGCTGGATCATAGGCGTGCCCAGCCCTGGATCGGGCACTCTTGAGCAGGAGGCTGTGGATGAGAAAACCAGGAAGGGGCCACTAGGATCTAAAAGGAAGAGATGCTCAGCCTTGTCCTCACTCGGCAAACGTACACACGCAGACGGCCGCAAACCTGCTGCCTCAGCCCCCAGAGCGCTGGGATAACAGGCGTGGGCCACCCGGGCCTTCGCAGTGTTTGACGCGCCCGGGACACAGAAGCGCGGGGCAGAGATTCACCACTGCGGCGAGGGAGGAGGTCAGGGTGGCTTCCAGAGCCGGCACCGGGCCGGACTGGGTCAAGGTCTGAGGCTGCCAGGGCCGCACGCAGCACACGCTGCCTCGCCGCTGCCCGCCGCACACGCACTGAGTCGGACGCGGGCACAGGCTCACCCGCTGGCTCAGAGGCTCCCGGCTCGCACGCCTGCAGCGCGCTGGACCGCTGGCCGAGCAAACCCGGAACCCCGGCCGCGGCGGGCCGGGACAGCCTGCAGGGGCGCCCGGGAGCAGCAGGTCTGCGCTGACCCGGAAGGGGCCGCCGGCCCTCGCAGCCGCGCCCGGGGAGTTTCACCGTCTGCAGGCTGAGACAGCACCCTTTCCAAGGCGCCGGGCGACAGCGTTGGTGGCAGCCTGGGAGCGGTGTTCCGAGGCAGCACTGAGTCGGTGCACGTGCCACACAGCCCGCTTCGACTGTGGCAGGGCACGGGGTGTGGCCCTGCGGCCACAGAATTTTAAAAACTGTTTTTGAAAATTGGGCATGGTGGTGCACGCCCGTGGCCTCAGGACTCAGGAGGCTGCGGCAGGAGAATTACAAGTTTGGGGGCGGTGTGGTGAGTTAAGGCCAGTCTGTTTTACACGGGGCGACAGTGAGCCCTTGCGTTGGGCGGGTCAGAGAGCCTCACGGACAGAAGGACGGCTGAGAACAAATCGGTGCTGCAGGAAAGCACATGCCCCTCGTGGGGTGGGTGTAGGCTTCTTGGTTGGAACTCACGAAGGAGACCAGTGGGGTCGGGTTGAAAGAGGAAATGGCGGGCCGCCCTGGGGCTCCGGCTGTCTCGCGAAGGCGGCGCGCGGTGCGGGCCTCGGGTGTCCGTGTGTCCGCCGCGATCGCCTCCCGACCCCAGCCCAGGTGTGCTTCGCAGGAGAGCCGTTCCCGGGACGGGGCCGGCGGCCTGACCTGCGCTGGGCAAGCGCTCTGCCACCCATCCCTCCCCCAGCTTGCTTTTCCTCCTTTCTGGACACGGTCTGGCCGTCTCCCCGGGTAGCTCCAGACTGGTGTTTTTGTTCTGTGAGACAGGCGCTCAGTATAGCCCATCCTGGCCTGCACCACCACCCGTGTGCGTGTTCTTTCATTTTAAAAAACTGTAATCACTCTTTTGAACTAGGGTTCTCGCATGCTCTGTCCTCCTTTCAGCTCCACTCTTGCGTTCCTTACACCGGTTAAACACGTTCTCCACCTCGGAGATGTAGAGTGCGGCCGACTAGCGCACAGATTTTTTTTTTTTAGGCGTGGTTTCATCCTCTAGGCTAGGCCACGGAGGACTCCCGGCAAGGAAGTGCTGGGATTACAGGCTCGCACTAGGCCGTAAATAATTTTTGCACGGTGCATGAATGCTCCAGACAGCTTACCCTACTATCCTCATTCAACAGATGAGAAAAACCAGAATCGGGAGTCAGGAGGGTTTACAATTTTTCCGAGTTAAAGTGGTAAAGTTTCTTCTGCTGGGGTTGTACTAATATGCTAATGAGCTGTCAGCGAAGAGAATGAAAACTGAAACAGCCAGGTGACAGCCAGCCCAAGAGTTGCCTAAGCTTCCGACGCGTCGGCCTCGCGCCCTCCACCGCCTACACCCCAGGGGTGAGTCTCCAGGCCAGTTGCCCGGGGAGCAGCCCTCCCTCCCATTGGCCGCTCGTCACAGGGCCCATGCTCACACGAGGGTAAGTAGCCAATAAGCTCTGCGGGTCTCCACCGCGCCGGAGGCTTTAGCTCGCGTCGTCCCGGCTCCTCCCGGGGGTCGCCGGGAGTTGTAGTTCACCAGTCCATAGTCCTTGTCGCCAGCTAGAGGACCAAGAACTACCCGACCCAGAGGGCCCAGCGCCGAGCGCGTTCACTTTTCAGGCTTACCCCGCCAACGATCTAGAGGAAGAAGGAACAGCATCCAGAGCAGGTGAGGGCCGTCGCGCGCTGGGGCTGGGGCCAGGGGTCCCAGACCGAGCCTGATTTGTGGCAGTAATGTGCGGCGCGAGGAGCCCAGCCTCTTGTGCTCGGCTTGTTCTTTTAGGAGTCGGCGGGTCTGCCTTGGCCCCTGGTGCTGAAGGAAACTTTCCAACTCTGCCCATGCACTTTCTTGAAGCCCCAAAGATTCCCGCCATCAACTCCTGCTTCGAGCCCTCTCCCCCCGCCCCGAACGGTTCCGAGGCTCTCCTGCAAGGCCCGGGACGCCCATTCTGGTGCTGGAGACCCTATGTCCGCAGCGCGAACGGGTTCCGCCCCGTTATTGTGCACTCCCGGGGCCGTAGCTCAGCCTGGGTGCCCCTCTTCGCAGGCAGACCTGGGCTCCAGGTTTGTGTCTGCCTCTGCCTGGGTGTCTACCTCCCGGAGCCTCGGTCTGGTTTCTGTACGATGGGTGCTTTATGCCCCCCCCCGCCCCCTTAGCTCTGGTGTTCTCTGCCGTGTGCCACCTCTGCCGTCTTGTGCACGGAGGCCTGGAAGGCATTCAGTTATAGTTCTCTTTTAAGTGTGAAGATCTGTTGAGTCTCAGTCATCCAGACATTTTTTTTCTGCCTTTGCCACATCTTTCTGTAATTATATCCAAATATTGGCCACTGCAGAGTGGAAGATTCTGGGCCCGGAGGCAAAAGTTTGGTTTGGGGGTGATACAGGTGTTGTCCCCTTGCATTTGCCTTCGGTGCTTGCCCCTGCAGGGACTGTGTGTGCCCTTTCCCCATGCCACCCTCACGATGCCCCTGTCCCGCTTGCTGAGATCTGTGGGGGTCTTCCTGCTGCCCGCCCCCTGCTGGGCACCCAGGGAGAGGTGGCTGGGTTCCCTACGGAGGCCCTCCCTCGTGCACGAGTGCCCAGTTCTGGGGGCCTGGCACGGTGCCCGCTGCTGGTGCCAAGTGTGGACAGAGGCGCCTCGGTGAGTGTGGATGGGAGGGGCCTTGGGGAGGGGAGCCCCGACCAGGTTTCTCATTGCTTCTCTCTTCTCAGAGCACTCTGCTCCTCTCTCAGGATGAATGGAGACCAGAAATCAGATGTTTATACTCAAGAAAGGCAGAATTTCATCCAGCACTTCTCTGAGATTGTCAGGGTGCTGACCGAAGATGACACAGAGCACCCAGAGATAGGCGATGTCCTTGCCCGGCTCAAGGAGGTGAGTGAGGGATTTTGACTGGAAGAAGTGAGACTTTGTCACTGATGTGGGTGAAGTTTGAGGGCTTCGGGGAACGTGTAGATGTGGGACGCGATTTTCGCTTGAGAACTCGGTGCCTCCGGAGGGGACCCTGGTGGGTGGATGAATGCAGCCAGCGAATGTGGGCCATCCAGGCCATCGCCTTGCGCTGGCTCTGGGGAATGTGGGCCATCCAGGTCACTTTCCCGGGAGTGGGCAATCTGTGACTCCGTGTCCTGAAATCTGACGCCGTCCCCGTGGCAGACACCTGTGGAGAAGGCAGGCTGAGGCCAGGTGTCTCCCCAGAGCCCGGAGGGACAGCAGTTACTGTTCTGTCACAACTCCCTGTTCTAGGACACGAAGACTGTGTAACACTTAACGCTCTTTTATGCTGGTCTTGCTTTTATTTTCATGAAATATCTAGTAAGATTATTTTCTCTCCGTCTGGAGGGAGTGAAGGCGAGGGAGGAGGGTCTTGTCTGTACTGGGATAAGGACTAAAAGGAACATTTTCCTTCTGGATTAGCTCTGAATGGCGGCAGGGTGTCGGGGGGCCGGGCAACAGGCCATTGAGGAGGCGAGGTGGCCTCCTACCTGGGGCTCCTCTGAGTTTTCCTCTGGCCAGCTGTGGAAGAACCTTGTCTTTAATGCAGGCATTTTATTGGGAGATGGGTTGAACTGTGGGGAGGAGGAAGAAGATGGGAAAATAGGAGGTGTGCAAGTCGGTTAGCTGTCTTTTTTTGGTATCTGCAATCCAAGTTGGGACCTTTGTGCTTGCAAAGAACCAGAACCACAGCACCACTGAGCTAAATCCCTGGGCTGGTCCAGGAGCCTTTAAACCTCCTGGGGAAGAGAATGTGGGGAGCGCGGCTTGCCCTGGGCACTTGGCAGCGATTCCAGCTGTGCAGTAGGACCCTGGGACGGAGTCTCGAGAAGCAAGCCTGTGGCCCTCCAGAGGGGGAGTTTGGGTCGGAAAGCAGGAATCCCAGTTACCGCTTGTGCACCCTGATGCTGTTCCTCTGCGCCGGCTGCAGGTGTTAGAGTACAACGCCATCGGGGGCAAGTACAACCGAGGTTTGACGGTGTTGGTGGCATTCCGGGCGCTGGTGGAGCCGAGGAAGCAGGACGCCGAGAGTCTGCAGCGGGCACTGACCGTGGGGTGGTGTGTGGAACTGGTGAGGAGCTGCTGCGAGTGTGGGCACCGTGTGGGCAGCGAGGGACAGGCACGTTTCCGTCCAGTGCCACAGCCAGGTTTAGGCTGCGAGGTACAAGGCTGATCAGTGAGGGAACCCTTTATGCCGAAAGTGACATAGAATTTGGCAGTGAGGTCTCTTTTTCCTCTGAGCTGAGGTCAGCCATGAATTGTCCTGTTCCTTCCAGAAGATTGTTCTGAAGCAGAAAATGAATACTGGCAGCCCGCAGAAAGTGTCTGAAAATGTTTTAAACTTAAATCCCCTAAATTTCATCCGACTGGGTGGGGCAGTACACTCCTGGAATCCCAGCTACTCACGAGGGGGAGCGGGGAGGACTGCAGATACGAGACCACCCTGGGCAGCTTTCTGAAAAGGAAAAAAAAGGGCTAGAGAGGTAGCCCTACATCGCTTGGGTTCCACTCCAGGTACTGCAAAACCAACCCAAACAAACCCAAGATTTCTGGCATTAGTTGGGAAATTGCAACACCTGGGTCTGGGTCTATGTAGAGCGAGAGCTGGCCGGAGCAGGGTGGAGCTGCTCCCCCAGACAGGGCGCAGGTGTCCCCGTTTCTGCTCTGCTCCCCCCCTCAGCTGTCCTCCTCTGGCTCCTGGGCCTTTGAGGGTATGGTTCACTGGCCTGGCCTACCGCCTGCAAGTTGAACTCCGGGCCTTTGGCCTGAAGCTCTCTAGGCACTTGCATAGTACGTGAGGTCTTGAGTTCTATCTCTAATAATGGTCCACAAAAAGTCAAGAAACCTTAGGTCATATAAAGAAATCTTAAAAAAAAAATTTTTTTGTTTTTGTGAGACAGTGTCTCCTATATATTTCAGGCTGGTCTCAAAGTCTTGGTGATCCTTCTGCCTCCGCTTCCCTACCTCTGGGATTATAAATGTGCACAAGAAATGATTTTTTATTTTTTGAAACAGGGTCTCACTCTTGTAGTTCAGGCTGGTCCTGTCCTGAGCTCACTATGTAGCCCAGGCAAGCCTCAAACTGACAGCAATCCTCCTGCCTCTGTCTCCCGAGTGCTAGGATTACAGGCGTGAGCCACCACGCCCGGCACTGCGGTGTGTGGTACTGATTGCTGCTGAGCATGAGCCACTATGCCTGGCATTGTATGTGGTTACTGGGGATGGAACTCCGACCTTGCTCTTGCAAGGCAGACACCAGAACCACTGAGTTAAATCCCTGGCCAAGAAATGATTTTTTTTTTTTTTTTTAGGTTTTTTGAGACAGGGTCTTGCTTTGGAGTTTAGGCTGGCCCTGAGCTCAGCCTCAAACTCATCACAGCAATCCTCCTGCCTCTGCCTCCCGAGTGCTGGGATGACAGGCGTGAGCCACCACGCCCGGCACTGCGGTGTGTGGTACTGGTTGCTGCTGGGGTGAGTCTCCACACCCAGTATTGTTATGTGGTTACCGGGGATTGAACCCGGGTCCTTGCGCTTGCAAGACAGGCGCCGGAACCACTGAGCTAAATCCCCGGCCCAAGAAATGATTTTTTAAGTTTTTTTTCTAATTTTTTTGTATGTGTGGGTATATTTATTTGTGGCATGGAGGTTGAACTCCAAGCATTTCCTGGAGCTACATTCCTAGCCCTTTTTATTTTGAGGTAGGGTTTTGCTAAACTGCCTAGATTGGGCTCAAATTTGGAATCCTCGTGCCTCCCCCCAGTGCTGGGATTACAGGTGGGCCTTCCCGGCGCCCAGAAAGCACTCAGAGCCGCGGCGCAGCTCCCCATGGTAAAGGGACCTGGGTCTTTTCCTTGTCCAGCTGCAAGCTTTCTTCCTGGTGACGGATGACATCATGGATTCGTCCCTTACCCGGCGGGGACAGGTCTGCTGGTACCAGAGGGTAAGTGGGCAGGGATAGGCGAAGGAGAGGAGGCGGCATCTGGCCAGGGCGGGTGGCTGGGTGGCGGTTCCTGTAGAAATGACACCAGGGATGGCTGACTTGTTTTCCATGTGCCCCACAGCCAGGCATTGGTTTGGACGCCATTAACGATGCCCTCCTTCTGGAAGCCTGCATCTACCGCCTGCTGAAGCTGCGCTGCCGGGATCAGCCCTACTACCTGAGCCTGCTTGAGCTCTTCCTGCAGGTGCCTGCAGCAGCCCTGCGTCCCGGGGTTGCATAGTAGCCTTGGCCTCTAAGATGTTCTCATCCAGGTTGCCTGGAAAAGGGCAGGGGAGGTGGTGGGAGGGGCCTGCACTCCCTGTGCTTCCTGCTCCACGTCCGACTGCCCCTGGTCAGCTGGGAAGGGGTCTGGTGTGGACCCGCCTGGCAGCCGTCCGTGTCTGGAGAAAGCCTGGCTCACCGCCGCGCTGCCGCCCCTTAGACTTCCTACCAGACCGAGGCGGGGCAGACTCTGGACCTCATCACGGCCCCCCAGGGCCAGGTGGACCTGGACAGATACACTGAGAAGAGGTGAGCCTTGCGGGGGTCCTGGCCAGCAAGGCGGGTGCGGGTGGGCACTGCCTCCTGAGGGTTCTGTCTGCTCCCTCTGCCCAGGTACAAGTCTATTGTCAAGTACAAGACGGCTTTCTACTCCTTCTACCTACCCGTCGCTGCTGCCATGTACATGGTGAGTCACCTCCTTATCCCACATGGGCTTTGGGACAAGGACAGAACACAGCAGGACCCTCACATACCCCCAACAAATGGCTGTGACCTTAACAAGCCATTTGGTGTCTTTGAGGCTTTGTTTTTCTTTTTGTTTGATTTTTTTTTTTTAAAGGTGTTTTTTTTTTGAGACAGGGTCTCGCTTTGTGGTTCAGGCTGGCCCTGAGCTCAGCCTCCAACTCACATCACAGCAATCCTCCTGCCTCTGCCTCCCGAGTGCTGGGATTACAGGCGTGAGCCACCATGCCCGGCACTGTGGTATGTGGTACTGGTTGCTGCTGGGCGTGAGTCTCCAAACCCAGTATTGTATGTGGTTAACCGGGGATCGAACCCAGTCCTTGTGCTTGCAAGACAGGCGCCGGAACCACTGAGCTAACTCCCCGGCCCCCCTTGTTTGATTTTTTTAAGACAGGGTTTTACTGTGTAGTTCACACTGGTATCGAGTTACTATGCAGCACAGGCGCATTGATCCTCCTGCCTCAGCCTTCCAAATGCTGGGATTACAGGTGTGTGCCACCACACGCGGCTTTCAGCCTTTCTCCTCAGCTGTGAGATTAGGATTAGATTCTTGCCTCACAGGCTGGTAAAGATGAGGCTTGAGAAAGTGGCTCCTGTATCAGCCTGGACAGACAGGAGAGCCTGAGGGCACGACTGGATTGAGACTGGCAGTGGTACTAACTGTCTGCCCTGAATATTTTCATCCTGAGAGGCGCAGGAGGTGGCACAAGCTTGGGAAGACGGTCAGGGTGACTGAGGCTCCCCAGGCCTCCAGAATGGCTTCCTCTGGAGCCCACTCCAGATGGAGGTGTCCACGGAAGCCCAGCATGAGCCGTGGAGGCTGGACTGTTGGTCAGGACTCCCTGGGTCAGGGAGGGGAAAGGTGTCTGGCAGTGACCTGTGGGGGCCGCAGGAGGGTGGGCCCCCACTGGCAGTGCGAAGACGGGCAGTGTGGTGCCTGCTCCCTGGCCCTGCAGGCTGGCATTGATGGGGAGAAGGAGCACAGCAGCGCCAAGAGGATCCTGATGGAGATGGGCGAGTTCTTCCAGATTCAGGTAGGGAAGAGGCTGCGCGGGGCGTGGCTCTCCTTCCCCGTGAGCGCTCACCCTTCCTCCGCTGCCCCTGCCCAGGATGACTTCCTGGACCTCTTTGGGGACCCCAGTGTGACCGGGAAGATCGGCACCGACATCCAGGACAACAAATGCAGCTGGCTGGTGGTTCAGTGCCTGCAGCGGGCCACTCCAGAGCAGCGCCAGATCCTGAAGGTTCTGAGGACCGGGCCGGGCCTGGGGCAGTGGTTCTGGGTTGGGGTCGGGGCAGGATCTGCCAAGGTCAGTAGATAATTTTTGTCATGATAACTTGATAAACGCATGCGCTGAAGGTGTCCAGTGGGTAGAGTCCAGGGATACTGGCGGGCACACGGCAGAGCTCACCTGGGCCAGATCTCCATACTGCCAAGGTCGGGGCCCCATGAGCAGAGGAAGCCGGGCCGGGGGGGGGGGGCAGCGATCTGAGACACCAGACACTTCAGCACTGGAGGCCTTCTGGAAGCGAGGGCGCCGAGGCCCCAGGCGCTCTGGGGAAGGCTGAGCCCACTGTCCTGTCTCCACTTTCTAGGAGAATTATGGGCAGAAGGACGCTGAGAAGGTGGCCAGGGTAAAGGCGCTGTACGAGGAGCTGGACCTGCCGGCTGTGTACCTGCAGTACGAGGCAGACAGCTACAACCGCCTCATGAGCCTGATCCAGCAGCATGCAGCGCCACTGCCCCCAGCCATCTTCCTGGGCCTGGCGAACAAGATCTACAAGAGGAAAAAGTGACCCGGAGACCACAAGGGCAGGGAGGGCGCTCAATAAATTATCCTGCAAACCTATCGTGTTTCTTGACTGTCTTGCTCCGGTAGGAGCCTGGATCCGCCCGGAATCGGGCCGCGCAGCTGCACAGAAGCCAGGCCCAGGACCACGGGGTGACGTCCTCGCGGTGCCAACCACGCTCCGGTGGGCGCCGCGGGCGTGACGTCAGACTGGGCGGGCCTGGGCCGCGCCGCGCCCTGCGCGAAGGGGTGCGGCTTTGCCAGCCGAGCCGGCGCCCTCCCCTCGGCTCAGACCCCGCGGCGGGGACCTGGGAACCGCCAGCAGCCCGAGGCCGGAGGATTCCGGGAGGACCCGGGTGAGGATGGTGCGCAGGCCCGGCCACGGATAGGGCAGGGCACGGGGGCGGGGCGGGAGCCTCAGGAAGACCAGAGAAAGGGTGGGCGGTGGCTGATGGGGACGGACCCCAGAACCGACAGATTCCGCCGCGGAGCGGGCGGTGGGAGAGCCGCCAAGGCTGCGGGCTGGAGCCCAGCGGAGGCCACAGAAGGTGCGGAGCGCGCCGGGCCGGCGGCTGCCCTCCTCCCCCGCCGCTTCCCCGCATTCACCTCGGCCGCTGCAGCTTAGAGTGCTGGGGCGGGTCTCCCCGGCTTCCTCGGGGCCCAGGGGCTGGGCTGGAAAGGCAGGGCCAGATGGGTGCGGTAAGGACGGGGTTGGGGGGGCTTCCTTGTACCCCGCAGAGGGCTGGAGCGCAGCCGCATTGTCTGACCCGCCCTTCTCTATTCCCGGGGGTTTGCCTTCGACTCCACCTGCAAACACCGCAGTGGAAACCAGTGGCCAGTCGAGGGCGGTCTGCGTCTCGTTTACAATATTGCGACGCAGCCAGCAGCTCCCTGGGTCACCGCGACCTCCTCCCCAAGGCCCGCACCGCAGCCTCACCGGCGGCTTCCCACCGCTGTCTTCCAGGTCCGAATCTGTGCGGGCCTGCCGGGTCTCCGGAGGCCGCCCCGCCGCCCAGGCACCATGCTGTCCCCTCAGAGGGCGCTGCTCTGCAACCTCAACCACATTCACCTCCAGCACGTCTCCCTGGGCCTGCACTTGTCCCGCCGCCCCGAACTGCGCGAGGCGCCCTCCAGCGCGTCCCCCCCTCCGGGCGATACCGGGGGCAAGGAGAGCGGCGGGCCCCTGGTGGACGCCAACTCCAACAGCCCCGCGGTGCCCTGTCGGTGCTGCCGCGAGCACGGGCCGAGCCTGGAGAACCGGCCGGACCCGACGCCGGAGGAGGACGGTGCGGCCTCCCCCTCTGACCCTGGCTGCTCGTCCTCGCTCAGCTCCTGCTCCGACCTCAGCCCCGACGAGTCCCCCGTCTCCGTCTACTCTAGACGTCTGCCTGCCGAGGAGGATGCCCATTCCCAGGCCGGCGGCGTCCCAGTGGAGCCAGGCTCCCCGCTGGCCATGGCGCTCCCGGGCGCCTGCTCTCCAGACAGCTTCTGCTGCTCGCCCGACTCCTGCTCGGGCGCTTCCTCCCCGCCCGGGCCTGGCTTGGACTCGAACTGCAATGCCCTGCCCACCTGTCCAGGCCTGGAGGAGGACGACGACAGCGCAGAGCAGGACCTCCCCAGCTCCGAGCTCTCGGAGGGGGAGGACGGGAAAGCCGAGGCCGGGAAGACAGAGCCCAGTTGGAAAATTAACCCTATTTGGAAAATTGATGCAGAGAAAACTGAAGCTGCCTGGAAAAGCACTGAGAACAATAACTGTGGCTGGAAAATCGACGGAAGCACTAGCTCGGGCTGCAAAACGGAACCTGGAGGGCTGGATGCTTGGAACCGCAACACAGGGCCGGCCGGCGCGGGCCGGAAAGCGGACGCGGGCTCCGGGAGTGACGTCAGCGCGGAGCCGGCGCCCCCTCGGGCCGTCACGTCCTTCCACGAGCTGGCCCAGAAGCGCAAGCGGGGCCCGGGGCTGCCCCTCGTGCCGCAGGCCAAGAAGGACCGCAGCGACTGGCTCATCGTGTTCTCGCCGGACTCCGAGCTTCCGCCTGGCGGCTCGCTGAGCGGCGGCCCCGCAGCGCCCCGCGAGGTCACCACCTTCAAGGAGCTCCGGTCCCGCAGCCGCGCCGCGCCCCCGCCCGTCCCGCCCCGGGAGCCCCCGGCCGGCTGGGCCCTGGTCCCGCCGCGCCCGCCGCCCCCGCCCGTCCCGCCCCGGAGAAAGAAGAACCGGCCGGGGCTGCAGCCCATCGCGGAGGGGCCGCCCGAGGAGGGCCGACCAGCGAGCCCTGCGGTAGGCGCGGAGGTCCCGGCCGCGCAGGAGGCGGAGCAGCCCCGCGCGCTAGCCGGCTCTGAGGGTAAGGCGCCTCGGGAGAGGAGGAGGACGAGGAGGAGGGCGGGCCTCCCCGGCCAGCCGCGCCGCCCAGCTCCCCGCCCATCCCGCCTTCTCGCCCTCCAGTCCCGGGCGCTCGGGGAAGGGGCGGGCGGGCCTGCGGCCGGGACTAACTCTCTGCTCCCTCTTTCTCCCGCTCCTCCTTGCCTGGCTGCGCGTCCCGCTGCCTTCCCCTCCGCTGGCCCTGCCAACCCCGCCTGCAGCCGGTCCCCTTCTGCTCCCGGGTCCCCGGGTTTTCCGGCTCTCGGCCCGCGGGTGCCCCCTGGTGGAGGGTGGGCGCGCGGGCGCGGCTGGCTCCCTGCTCCTGGCGCCTGTGCCCGGGTGGCTCCGCGGGGCGCCAAGCCCGCCCGAGAACAGTTCGCTCCCGGCGCGCCTGTCCCCGGTGGGCGCGTACTCGCCCCCCGCCCGGGGCGCCCTGCCCTGCCTGGCCAGCCCCGAGCTGGCGCTGCTGCTGTCCCCGCTCTTCCCCAGAAGTAGCACGTTCCCCGCCGCGGCCGCCCCGCCCCGCCAGGTGCCCGCTCCCCCGCCGCCTCGGCCGCCGCGCCCGCCGGAGGCCCCGCGCCGGACCCGGAGCCCGCCGCCCGCGCCCAGGCTATGTAAGACGGAGCGGGCTGACTGGCTTCGCCAGTGCCCGGCCCGCCCGCTGGGGCCCGCACCAGCTTCCCCTGTGGGTCTCCGGGGTGCGCCGCCGAGTCCCACCTTTCCACCAGGGCACACACCGGAAGCGCCTCAGGCCGGGGAGTTGGGCCCCCCGATGCTGGCGCCAGGCGCTCCGGTCCGGGACGCGGGCAGCCTCGGCAGAGGCGCGGCCGGCTGGGCCCGCAGTGCCGCGGGAGGGCAGAGGGCGCCCGCGGGCCCCGGAGTGCCGGCCCCGCCCCGCGCGCTGGCTAAGGCCGCCCTCCGCGGGCTGCTCGGCCTGGGACCTGGGTCCCCTTCGCGGCCCCTTGCGCCTTGGGCCTCCCGCCCTGGCCCGTGTGTCCGTCTGTCCACCGCCCCCCCTCGTTCGCGGCCGGTCTCTTTCCGTCTCCAGGCCCCAGGAGGCTCAGGTGGGGCGTGGGGCCTGCGCCCGCGGGAGAGCCCCGAGCCCGGGGAGCCCCGAGCCGGCGGGGGCCGCAGCGGCAGGTGCAGGGCTTCCTGCGGGCCGCCGAGCTCTCCGTGTCGCCGGGCCCGTCCTCGCGCCGCAGGACTCGGGCAGGTCTCTGCGTGGGCTCCGGAGGCCTCGAGCCCCCCGGGTAAGGTCACCCGCCCTTCTTCCTTCTCCCAGTGTGTAGTTCCTGGTCTTTCGCCGGTGTCCCCGGGGCTCAGCGCCTGTGGATGGCAGAAGCCCGGTGTGGACCTGGGCAGCTGCAGGAGCAGAAGAAAGGTCGGTCGCGCTGTCTGCTGGCCTCCGCCTCCCAGTGACCGGGCTCGGGGCGGTGTCCTTGGGCTCGGGCTCGAAGGGCGTAAGGGCAGGAAGCAGCGTTTTGGTTGCCCCTTGAGTGTTCTTGCCTGGAGAGGAGATTTTGATGTCGGCCAATCCTGACCGCCCCCAGGGCTCCTGATAGCTGTCAGCGCCTCCGTGGATAAGATCATCTCGCACTTCGGGGCTGCCCGGAACTTGGTTCAGAAGGTAAAGGTGGCAGGAGGCCTGTTGGGGGCGAAGGTGCATGGCGGCTGGGGCCGCGAGGGTCTGGGACGCACTCGCCCGTGCCCACCACCTCCAGGCCCAGTTGGGAGATAGCCGGCTGAGCCCGGACGTGGGGCATCTGGTGCTGACTACGCTTTGCCCGGCCCTCCACGCCCTGGTGGCGGACGGCCTGAAGCCTTTCCGGAAGGACCTCATCACCGGGCAGCGCAGGAGCAGCCCCTGGAGTGTGGTCGAGGCGTCAGTGAAGCCAGGTGAGCGGGAGGGCCTGCACACCGCCTGAGCCGGGCCCGGGCCTGGCTGACCGTTCTCCCGTCCGCAGGGTCCTGGCTGACCGTTCTCCCGTCCGCAGGGTCCGGCACCCGGTCCCTGGGGTCGCTCTACAGCCAGGTCAGCCGTCTGGCCCCGCTGAGTAGCAGCCGCAGCCGCTTCCATGCCTTCATCCTGGGGCTCCTCAAGTGAGTGGCCAGCGCGGTCCTGTGGGGATGCGGCAGTGGTCTCCCGTGTACTCAGAGAAGGCTCCCCCCACGCTGGCCCTCCAGTCCCTGCCTGAGGGCCGCAGCCCGCTTCCCTGAACGCCCCTTCCCTCTGTCTCTCTCAGCACCAAGCAGCTGGAGCTGTGGTTTTCCAGCCTCCAGGAGGATGCAGGTCAGACGCTCAGAGGGAGAGGAGGCTGGCTGAGCTGGGAGGGAAGGGGTCTTTGCCGCTGCCGCCCGAGTTTGGATGCGGAGCTGCGGCGCTTAGAACTTCAGGGGCTCCCCTGGCTCGTCTGGCCTCCGCCTCCTTCCGAGCGAGGGGCAGGGCTTCTTGGCAGCAGTCTTCCCGCGTGGCCTGCGCCTGGCTCTCACCCGCCCTCTGGGCCTCCCCACCCTGCTGAGCTGTCCTGGCCCGTGTCCCCACCGTGCGCTCTGGACCCGGGATCTACACTGGCGGGGGTGTGTCTCCTGCCAGCAGAGCCTAGAAGCGCGCTTGCTGAGCGGGCTGGCCCGGGGCAGGTGGTGACGCGAGCCCCTTTGCCAGGCCTGCTGTCCGTCCTGTACCTGCCCACGGGCTTCTTCCCCCTGGCTCGAGGCGGCTGCCCGTCCCTGTGCACAGAGCTGCTGCTCCTGCTGCAGCCGTTGTCGGTGCTCACCTTCCACCTGGACCTGCTCTTCGAGCACCACCACCACCTGCCCCTGGGCCCGCCGCGGGCCCCTGCCCCTGCAGCCTCGCCGCCCGCCCTGCAGCAGACGGTGCAGGCTGTGCTGCACTGGGGAGGCCGGCTGGCCCAGAGCCTCCGAGGGGCCTCCGGGGAGGCGGCTCCCGGCCCCCCTGCCGCTCCGAGTCCTGCCGCACCAGGCGGCTGGTGGGAACAGCTGACCCAGGCGTCCCGGGTCTACGCCTCTGGGGGCACCGAGGGTTCCCCTCTTCCCCGGTGGGGACCCAGGCGCCATGCGGCTGCAGCGGAGAGTGCACAGGAAAGACCCCTGCCCGCGGACGAAGCAGCACCAGGCAGAGGCGTGTGGCTTGGGAGACTGTTTGGCGTGCCTGGGGGCGCCACAGAAAATGAGAGCGGCGCCCCGAAGTCCAGGTTTGGAGAGCCTTGTCTGCCCCATGAGCCCTTCACCCCATCTCAGGACCCCCAGTGGCCTTACCTAAAACTCTAGTGACTCACGACCCATAGGTAAGAGTTGGCTGTGTCTTTTAACACCAATAAGCAAAAGAAAAGAAGTCTGTAGATACGCACTGCTGGGCCTGCGCCCTGGGGCCGTGTAATGGCTGCAGGTGTTCTCTGGGTTTCCTGCCTGCCCAGGCCCTGCAGGTTCCGGGACCCTTGTGACTTTTCATATCTCCCAATCATCCAAAATGGGCCTGTGACCCACAGCTGCCACTGTGCCCTAAGCAGCGCCAACTCCCAACCCCTTAGACTCTGTCAGTGGCCTCAGCCTCTCCCTTCAACCCCGGGTCCTGGGTGACCTCCGTGACCGTTTCTTTACCCCAGGCGGCCCTCTAGCTGGCTCCCCCCAACAGTGAGTGTGTTGGCGCTGGTGAAGCGGGGCGTGTGTCCCGAGACGCCCTCTCCAGAGGAGCTGGTGGCCTCTGCGCCCGGCCAGGTGCAGGCCCACAGGTGAGGGCTGGGTGCTGTCTGCTGCTCTGTGTCAGAGTGGGCGGGAGGGAGCGGACTGGCTTTTGGATCAGAGCAGTTTGTATGAATGTTGCTTCGGTTTTTCTCTGTGTTACTGGCATGGAACTCATTTCTTGCAGCCTTAGTTTCTTTCTCTGTGAAAAGAAGTTGATTTATCATACCTTCGTTACAGTCGGTCTGAAGATTAAACAGCACTTTATCAAGTTGTCTGGCACAGTGTAGGAGTGTGTGCATTGAGGAACTATCCCTAGTGGAACTCTAACATTGTGCTCTGAGGTCTTCTGTTTTCCCCAGTCTGTTGAACTGCGTTCTTGATTTCCCACTCATCCAGCTGCTGCTTGTGTGCTCCACTGTATGGGGAGGGCATGACGGGTCAGCAAATCAGCCTCTGCAGACACATCAGTAGGCAAGGAAAGGCCGTGTCCCGGACTGGGGACTTGGGAGGCTCAGGAGGGATGCTGGGAAGCTGTGTCTCTGTGGCGGAGTGGTCTGTGGGCCAGTGAGGAGTGAGGACGTCATCCGGAGAGGGGCCCGGACGGCGTGTAGGCCTGGCCAAGCTCTGTTCTGTGGAGGGCGGCACTGGGAGAGCGCCTAGAGGACGCACAAGGATGCAGATTATGTGCCGTGGTGCAGCGGGGTAGGAGAGGCGCTGCACCGAGTCAGTGGGTGACAGGACATAGATCCCCGACAAGCTTTGGGACAGACTGGATGTGAGGGCCGAGATGCCCGCAGTTTTGCCAGGAGCAGCTCAGTCACATCCGCTTGGCCACTGTCAGGGACGTGAGCAGGGGCTGTCAGAACTATGAGGGCTCATTTGCTTTGCACGAAGCACCAGAAACGCCAGTGGTGTCAAGGACGCAGCTGAGGGCTGGGACGGGAGCCGACAGCACTGCACACCTCACCCCGGCATCTCCCTCCGACCCCCAGGACGGTCCGCGCGCTCTGCGATCACAGCGCGGCAGGACCCGACCAGCTGAGCTTCCGGCGTGGGGAGCTGCTGCGCGTCCTGGGCACGGTGGACGAGGACTGGCTGCACTGTGGACGGGGTGGCACAGAAGGGCTGGTGCCCGTGGGCTACACCTCCCTGGTTCTCTAGCCCAGGTGTCCCCTCCGTGTCACCAGGATACTCATACGTGAGCTGACCAGCTCAGAAGCGTCTTTGCCGCCTGCGAAGTGACACTTCCCACATCTGTCTCTATTTAAACTTTCCTTCCTCCCTCCGTGCCCCATGGTGAGGTGAAACCTGCCCCTCAGACATGCTAAGGCGTTCTCCACGCAGCCCCTTCTCTCCTGTCAGGGGCGCTGCCCCCCGCGCGGACTGTCCCCGCTGCGCAGTGGCCCCCCCCCCCCCCCCCCCCCCCCCGCTGTATCTGTGATGTCCTCGTGTCATGCTCGCTGCCGAAGCCTGGACGCCCCTGGTGGGTGAGCCTGTGGTATTGGTCTCTTTTGTCCCAATAAAGTGTGGGAGCTGAATGTGTGTCACTGGGTCTTAGGGCACGAGTACCGGGCCGGGCCGGTTGGAGGCCCTGGTAAGCCTCCTTCCTGGCACAGGTGCAGGCATTTCTCAGCACCAGCGATTGAATCCAAGGCCTTCACACTGAACTGTCTCTTCCACTTCCCTCTCCTTTTAAAAACATTTGGAGGCGAGGTGGATTCTTGCTCATCTCTAAGTTGCCCTGCTGGGACTTCAGTCCTCCTGCTTCCACCTCCCAGGGTGCTGGGATCAGATCAGGTGTGCGGCACCTCCTGGGCCTGGGGCAGTCAGCGCCCTCCAAGGGTGGGGAGCGGCCCTGCTTTGAGCCGGAACACTTAACGCTTTTCTGTCATTTGGCTTTTTGAGACAGGGCCCTACTATGTAGCCAAGGCTGGGCTTGACTTCTCTGTGACTATCCCAGCCTCCCAAGAGCTGGGACAACAGGTGTGTACCACCTTGCTCAGCTAAGTGCTTCTTTATGCTGAGATTTACTTTTATCAGACTGAAAACAGAAGCTTGAGTAAGAATGACAGAAGCATCAGTCCTTGAAATTACACCTTGTAGGTGAAATAGTATTGCAGAAAGGATTCTTCGGCCCAGCGTCCTGCATGCTAGGCCGGCGCTCTACCTGCACCACGTCCCTGCTCAGCTCCACTTTTCTCCATTTACTACTGCTCCTCTGTGGCGACGCAACGAAGGGGAAACAAGGCGACCGGCTTGATGTCTTGTCCTGTCAACCTCTGGACGGACACCCACAGCATCCCAGAGGCCAGGGCTGGGTGGAAGCCCTCCTGGGCTGTTCAGACAGAGATCAAACATCTAAGAGAGCACTACCAATCACCAGGCAGCTGGAAAACTAAGAGAAACGGAGATGCCTCAGATGACAGGGTAATCAGTTTTCTTAAACGTGGGGAGGGAATCGGTGACCTTTCTGACTCAGCTCTGCAAGGGCCCCGGCTCCTGTCACCCTCTCCTATTTGCCTCTGTGCTCCCAATCTCTGACCTGTTTGCATTTCAGGTTTTCTGTAGATAGTTTCTCAAGGTGAATCCTGAGGGCCCCTGGGAATCCTGTCACAGAGAAGTCTGGCTCTGGAGTGCTTTTTTTTTT